>JAKUCM010000764.1:0-27207 GCA_023374145.1 Lepidium sativum | reverse complement strand
GTTCTTTGGTTCATTCGTATGATATCATGACACTGTTGATCTGATCCATACATGAGCTGTTGAACATGACGCCATCCTGCACCTTTGTCGGTTATATGGACCAATCTCTCAGTGTTAACCATTCTTAATAAATTCTCATCATCATCATCATCGTCGTCATCATCATCTCATCATCATCATCTTTTGCAATACCATAATAGACAATTGAAATAAATATCAAAATACTCATAATATGAACATTAAAATACTACAAAGTCAATGTAACATTAAAATAGCCAAAAGTAAAATATTAATCATAATCTTAAACAAAGTCATTGAACTATCAATCATCAAGCTTGGTCCCTGTCCTATGCTCTAGATACAAATCTGGTAATCTGGAGTAGTAAATGCTACGAAACCCTATCGGTTTACTGTATCGGATAAGAGAAGATCAAGTGACGCACCATAAAACGGTGACCACTTCCTAGCTCCAAGCAACCCATTCAAGATATCTATTACTCGTGCTACACTAAAGTTATCCTTACGCTCTATCATCTGCTCCACCAGCTCATTCTTACACGCAAAAATTGTAGTATGTGCAGCACACATCTCATTAACCATGTCAATGTCCCTACGCTTTCTTTTTGATAATGAGCTTCCACCTCTACTTTGTGTTCCTATCACTGGTGGTGTTTCTAATATCGTTAGCAAAAGATTCAACTTCTTCATCCTGTTCTGCAAAAACTCTAGAATCCAAACTCGTTTCTCCTTGCTGAGCGCTCTAGCCTTTAGCCTCAGTCACACAAACAGCTCCAAACTCCTCTTCAAAGACATTCATGTTAGGAATCAACTTGTTCTTATACTTTCTAGCATCAGACCATTCCTATAAAAATCATATAATAATCATCCTTTTATTAGAAAATAGTTAAAATTCAAATAAAAGCAATTGAAAATTTATATTTAAAATCTTACTAACCTTGATTCGTTCACTCCACCAATCATCAGACATATTCAATCTACCCAAATCATCATAACTAAGACCAGTTCTGTTATAAATCAACTTCTTTACTTTATTGTAAGTTCTTCTACAAACATCATATTTGTTCTTGAATTTCTCCTAAACATATCTTTTCCCAAATCTCTCTTCAAACTTCGTTATGCTGCATTCTTTTGCAGTTATATTTAATCATGTCTTCATTTTGTTTCCTTTTCATTTCTCATCCATAAACAACTGAATAAAATAATGGCATTCACCATCTGTCCAATCACTTACATCATCGTTGTTCATCTTGTCCAAAATCCGCAATCCGTGAGACATGCAAATAAAAATCAGAGCAATCAAATCATTATCTGTTTCTACAAGAGAAAAAAGAAAAGAGACATTCAATAAACAATAGACAACTAGGCTCTTACATGGGTCCAAGTCTTATACACGAAACATATTCTGATACTGATACCCATATTTTCATCGCGAATGTATTTTAGTTCAAACTTACATTAATTAGGTATATGGTTCTAAGCTCACACGTTCACAAATGGCTCGTACAGACAAAATAAAAGACAAATATTGGATGTAGGATGAGTGGACCAAGAAAATTGAAATTCAATAAATTGTGGTCCCTGTTATGTGTTCGTATTGATCACGAACAATATATTCAAATCATCTATTTTAACAAAGCAAATGAAATAAAAGATAAAGGAAGAGAGAAGTGAACTTGAACCAGAGGGATGACAAGAGGCAGCTTGAACCAGAACCAGCCAATAGCAAAAAGATTGAAGAGCTTTCACTGAAAGAATCAAAGTGCTAATCTATGTGCAACAAAAAAAGACGTACACAAACACACAAACACACAATGTTATTCTGAATAATACTCTCCGGCCAGCTACATACAATGTGCTACAAAAACACACACAGTTCGGTTCATAGTTCTAAACATCGATATTAGACATAACGTCAAGACCATCTCTGTCAGCAATTTGCAGACTACTCCTTATATTATATTATGGATTCCATTTTTCAGGGGTATACAATTATATTATGGATTCGTTTCGTTTAAAACAAAAACAATGCTTATAATCTCCCTAATTGATTACAACTAAGATAAATATATAATCCTAACTAACTAAAGCAGTTAATGCTACGTATACCAATACAAAACAATGAAACGATTCGAGTTTCTACAAGTTGGAGTTTCATTATCAAAAAGAAAGAAAACAAAACAAAGTTGGATATTGACTTTTTGTGCTACAATGGTCTTTGACGTTATGTCTAATATTGACTTTGTAACTAACTGTTAGTTAGGGATCTATGTTAACACTACTCGAACCTCTTCCTCAGACAGAAGTATGAGAGACCAAATGTGTTTGGTGTTTTTTGTCAGGACAAATTGCATGTATAAAAGCAAACAAAAAACCTATTTTGCAGAAATTGAACAAACACCAACACAACAAGCCACAATTATAAAACTGCTTTCAAAAACTTGAAAAAACGAGGTTGGTCAATGATAATATCAAACTACAAACCTCTGTACTATCCTCTTATGCCCATAGTCGACTAAGTAAATCAGAGAGAGTGAACTTGAGGAAGATTACCTCTGAAACAGAAAGATGACAAGAGGCAGCTTGAGATGCAGTTTTGTACACAACCGCACAAAATTCAGCACCTGACAGACAAAAAAAAGAAGCAGAAAATTGCAGGATGAGCAACGTCTGAGAATTGCAGAGAACTAACCAGTTGCTTGGATGTAAAGAAACTAATGTATTTCCATATAACTGATTTAAAACCTTAACAATCAGCATTTAGTTATTAACTTCATACCTTAAACAAGATAGATATTAAGATACTTACCTGATTTAAACAAGATAAATATAAAAAAGAAAGAAACTTACAATTTACTCAAGTTTCTTAAGTTTCCCAAGCTTGAAGGAAGTTATCCTTTGAATAGATTACTATCTATGAGTCTGCAATCATTTTATCTTCATATTAGATATTCATCAATGTTGGTCGAAATGAAATAAGATTAGATATATAACATTACAAATTAAGAAGTGTGGTAATGTTTCCAATTTTGGGAGGTAATGGTCCAGAGAACCGGCTTCCGATTACAGAATCAATACAACTATAAGTCTATATAAGATCTCAAAGGAATATAACTAAACTTGGAGATGCTGCATAACAAGAGATTTTGTCAACAAAATAAAACTTTCTAAGCTCTTGTGCAGAGAAAATGAAAATTCATTAAAGTAGGGCTTAAGTTTCAAATACTATAATTGTTAGTTCCAATGCAAACAACAGACACAAAAAGAGAACTACATTGTGAATTCCAACTTTGTGAAAGCTATGTCAAGAAACGATAGGAACCACTAAAGATGTCTAGACACAATTACTGACATTGTAACTTGAACTACATTTACTGTAATCAAATCAAATTATGTTCAATTAAATCAACAGACGTTATAAGCGAAAAAGTAACATTACATTAACATTCTTTCATTCGATTTCAGGTACACTCTTAGTGGATTTTTGACAACAGCAACACAACGTTAATAGAAACACAAAATCCATCAAAAGACATCGTGAACAAGAAACCAATGTGGAGAGTTGAGTTGAATAAATTCCAGAAATGGGTTATGATATCCGAAAAAATGAAGATGTCAATGATCAAATTTGATGCATATGTATGCATTTGGAGATGTACACATATCAGGACCACAAAACAACAAGACATAAACAAAGACAGATCATTCATGAATGGACCAATCCTGAAACTCATATACCCCAATTTTTTGCTATCATTCTTACTTTTTCTTTGTAGTATTTCCCGCACAAAAATGTTGAGTGAGACCAATCACATAATTGTGATGATGCTGATGATGAAAACTTATATGGGTTTAATGTCTCCTAAATCAAAACTACAGTACGTTTCACTATTCTATAACAAAGAAACTTTCATAACTTATCAATTAAGTTTAGACATCTCTATTCACAAAGAGCAAAATGAAAATTTCACAGGGAAGTCATTGAATCTGGTTTTACAAACAGCTTTTATTCAGAATTATAGAAAAAGAGAAAGTTCAGAGAAGTTCAGAGAGGGGACAAATATGTTTCTAGAAATACTTCAAAAACCAGACAGAAGCAAAACATGTGGAGAAAAAAAGTTAGGTGTTTTACTGACAAAGAAGTATGATCAATCATGAGATATTTCACTATTAATCATATGCATCTAAACACAAATAATGGACAAGAGATATCAAACCTGAAACCAAAAGACATATCTAATATAGATTGAGAAAGCTCTAATCACCACTCTTCCCCATGGACATCAATCAGCAAAGTAAAAGGAAAACGTTGATAGTGCTCTTAGACCAGTCTTATAAGTGAACTCCAACGTAGAATGGATGATCTTGAAACTCAATCACCTGTTGAAACAAAACTGAGATTTTGCAGAGAAAAACTAGAACCAGAAATTAAGAATTATGAACTTTTTAATCTTTCTTTTCTATACCTCAACTCGTTTCCCTGTATCATCTTTATCCACAAGTCTTAAACCAGCTTTTTCAAGTGTATGAGCTACTTCTGGATTTACCTAACATCATCAAATAGAAACAGTATACAAAAATTTTGCTCATATATGCTGTTCTATTCTTTACTTTTAAAATTATAATAAAATATATATATATATATATATATATATTGTTTTATTAGATTTGAGGCTCAAAACAAAATATTGAAAAAGAAATAAGAGCTCTTGTGGAAGAATATCCAGGAAATCAAAATGCTATTAGAGGCCGAAGGGATGTAAGATGCGCATTGCCAGCTGATGATGGAAGGCTCAAAATTATGTAAGGTCTTTCAAGTAGTACGCTTAAAAATACACCAAATCCTAAATAGTATGTAATTTGTCACAATTTGTAATTTATTTTTAAATTTATCGAATTTCGATTTGTTGTTCACTTTGAGTTACGTCGATGGAGTCATGTTTGCTTTTTCAACTTAAAATATTCTTTTAAAATGATGTTCGATAGTGTTCATCTGTCTCCAGTGACTTATATGTTGAGAATATAAACTTGATTTTGTTGGATCAAGTTAATGTTGGGTAAAATCCAATTAACTTATATTGGGTTAAACCTATTTCTTGATCCATTATCTAGAAGTATCTAAAGCTCAACCTCTTTTGAATGTTCTAGAGAATTTGAGAGAGAAATATCTATACATTTATCTAGATTATTATAATAAAATATTAGTAGAACTCTCTAGATTTAGGATTAAAATATTCTATATATTTTGTACTTTGGAGGCTATAAATACCTCCTCTCCCTTATCATTTGAAATTATCCAAGAAATAAGAAATCCTCTTAAATAATAAAAAGCTTCTTTTTCTAAAATCATCTATCCTCTTCAAAATTCTCCAAACACTTTCTCTTAAATACTTTCTCCATCACTTCTAAAATAATTTTCCTTCCAACAAAGTGGTATCAGAGCTAGAAGATTTTTTAAGAAGATGACAAGTAATAGTGTTCCCTTCCAAGTTCCGATGCTCACAAAGAACAACTATGATACTTGGAGTTTAAGGATGACGGCTATCTTAGGAGCACATGATGCATGGGAAGTCGTCGAGAAAGGGTACATCGAACCAGAGAATGAAGGTAGTCTATCTCGAACTCAAAAGGATAGTTTAAGAGATTCAAGGAAGAGAGACAAGAAGGCTCTCTGTCTAATCTATCAAGGATTAGATGAAGATACGCTCGAGAAAGTTGCTGAAGCAAAGACAGCAAAGCAAGCATGGGAAAAGCTTCGTACTTCGTACAAAGGTGCCGATCAAGTAAAGAAGGTACGTCTTCAAACTCTAAGAGAAGAATTTGAAGCATTACAAATGAAGAAAGGAGAACTTGTGTCGGAGTATTTTTCAAGAGTTTTGATGGTAACTAATAATCTAAAAAGAAATGGTGAGAAGCTAGAGGATGTGAGAATCATGGAGAAAGTTCTTAGATCGTTGGTTCCAAAGTTCGAGCATACAGTTACTGTCATAGAAGAGACAAAAGATTTGGAGGCTATGACGATAGAGGAACTTCTTGGATCATTACAAGCATATGAAGAAAAGAAGAAGAAGAAAGAAGATATCGTGGAGCAAGTTCTTAAGTTGCAAATCAATCAAGAAACTAGCCGAAATCATCTAAGACAAAGTGACGGTCAATTTCAAGGAAGAGGTCGTGGTGGATATGAAAGAAATTGGAGACCATATGAAGAAAACTCTAACCAAAGAGGAGGAAGCTCATCAAGAGGTCGTGGACGAGAATCTATGAAATCAAGGTACGATAAGTCAAGTCTTAAATGTTACAATTGCAAAAAGTTTGGACACTATGCTTCCGAACGTAAGGCTCCAATTAACAAAAAAGTTGAAGAGAGGTCCAACTACGTTGAAGAAATAAGTCATAAAGGAGATATGCTATTGATGACTTATAAGAAAGATGAACGAGATGAGATTCACAAGTGGTACCTTGATAGTGGAGCAAGTAATCATATGTGTGGAAAAAGAAGCATGTTCACGGAGCTTGATGAGTCGGTGAAAGGAAACGTAGCTTTGGGAGATGAATCAAAAATGGAGGTAAAAGGTAAAGGAAATATTCTTATTCGATTAAAGAATGGAGATCATCAATTTATATCCAATATCTACATTCCAAGTATGAAGACCAACATCTTAAGTCTAGGACAACTCGTAGAGAAATGTTATGACATTTGAATCAAGGATAATAACCTTTCTTTAAGAGACAATGCCAACAATCTCATTACCAAGGTGCCGATGACAAAGAATAGAATGTTTATTCTTAACATTCAAAGTGACATCGCACAATGTCTCAAGATGTGTTATAAGGAGGATTCTTGGCTTTGGCATCTTCGATTCGGGCATCTAAATTTTGGAAGTTTAAAGCTACTTTCCAAGAAAGAAATGGTGAGAGGATTGCCTTGTATCAACCATCCAAATCAAGTGTGTGAAGGGTGTTTACTTGGAAAACAATTCAAAACTAGTTTTCCAAAGGAGTCAGATACAAGAGCTAGGAAGCCGTTGGAACTTATCCACACAGATGTTTGTGGTCCATTCAAGCCAAAATCACTTGGTAAAAGTAACTACTTCCTTCTCTTTATTGATGATTTTTCAAGAAAAACATGGGTTTACTTTTTGAAGGAAAAATCCGAGGTGTTCGAAAACTTTAAAAAGTTTAAAGCCCAAGTCGAGAAGGAAAGTGGTCTTGTCATCAAAGCCATGAGATCTGATCGTGGAGGAAAGTTCACTTCTAAGGAGTTTTTGAAGTATTGTGAAGACAATGGCATTAGAAGACAATTGACGGTTCCAAGATCCCCTCAACAAAATGGAGTAGCGGAAAGAAAAAATAGAACAATTCTTGATATGGCAAGAAGCATGCTCAAAAGTAAGAAACTACCAAAGGAGTTTTGGGCAGAAGTAGCAGCATGTGCAGTCTACATATCAAACCGATCTCCAACAAGAAGCATTTCATAAAAGACACCACAAGAAACTTGGAGTGGAAGAAAGCCCGGTGTTTCACATCTAAGAGTCTTTGGAAGCCTTGCTCACGCTCATGTACAAGATGAAAAGTGAAGCAAACTAGACGACAAAAGTGAGAACTACATATTCATTGGATATGATGCCAACTCCAAAGGTTACAAGCTCTACAATCCGGATACAAAGAAGACAATCATAAGTCGAAATGTCATTTTTGATGAAGAAGGAGAATGGGAATGGAGTTCAAATGATGAAGAGTACAATTTTTTTCCTTTTTTTTGAAGAAGAGACTTTGGAGCAACCAAGAGAAGATCACGTTACACCACCAATTTCAACAACTACAAGCTCTCATGAAGATGAAAGTCCAAGCCAAGGGATTGCACGTTTCAGAAGTCTACAAGAACTTTACGAGTGATAGCGATTGGAGTGGAGACATAGACGATCGAAAAAGCACAAGTGGTTTTGTGTTCTACATTGGAGATAAGGCTTTTACATGGGTGTCAAAGAAGCAACCGATTGTCACCATTTCTACTTGTGAAGCGGAGTATGTAGTGGCTACTTCATGTGTTTGCCATGCTATATGGTTGCGGAACTTACTAAAGGAGCTAAACTTTCAACAAGAGGAGCCAACAAAGATTTTTGTGGATAACAAGTCGGCTATAGGTTTGGCGAAGAACCCAGTGTTTCATGATCGGAGTAAGCATATTGACACTCGTTATCACTACATTCGAGAGTGTGTTTCCAAGAAGGATGTGCAATTGGAGTATGTGAAGACAAATAATCAAGTGGCAGACATCTTCACCAAACCTCTTAAGCGGGAAGACTTTATCAAGATGTGGAGTATGCTTGGAGTAGTAAAATCAAGTTTAAGAGGGGGTGTTGAGAATATAAACTTGATTTTGGATCAAGTTAATGTTGGGTAAAATCCAATTAACTTATATTGGGCTAAACCCATTTCTTGATCTATTATCTAGAAGTATCTAAAACTCAACCTCTTTTGAATGTTCTAGAGAATTTGAGAGAAAAATATCTAACATTTATCTAGATTATTATAATAATATATTAGTAGAACTCTCTAGATTTAGGATTAAAATATTCTATATATTTTGTACTTTGGAGGCTATAAATACCTCCTCTCCCTTACCATTTGAAATTATCCAAGAAATAAGAAATCCTCTTAAATAATAAAAAGCTTCTTCTTCTAAAATCATCTATCATCTTCAAAATTCTCCAAACACTTTCTCTTAAATACTTTCTCCATCACTTCTAAAATAATTTTCCTTCCAACATTATAATCTATCCAATAAAGCCTGATAAAACTTGGTTTCCAGGGATTTGTATGATGTGCAACTTGGTTTTGACAGAGGTATTTGAATATTCTCCAAAAAGAAAAGCAAAGAGCAAAAGAAAAAGAAAAGCTTTTACAAATACTCTAGTAAAAAAGAGATAATTGATTACTGGTCTATATATCTATTTGTGTATTGTATGCTTGATTTTGTATTCATACATTTGTTCATATATCTTCAAAGAGAATTTACTGTGAAGAATGATCAGTTTTGGGTACATCTCAAGGCAACGAGCGATATTTTACTTCCTAATAGTTACAATTGAGATTTTGTATAAATGATTTAAAGACAATACTACAAATATATTTAAGAAGATTATATCTAACTTTCCAATAGTTATGACTGAAATTTTGTATAAATAGTTTAAATACAATACTAGGAAGCCTTAAACTTGTTCTTTAAACATGCAAGACACAAAAGGATATATAGAATCAAAAACAAACTTCCAACATAATTTGTAAAAACATATCATCATTAGTTATTCTTTGTTTTGGAAGAATCATATTGTTATATAGATGGAGAAAATATACAAAATTAATTAAATTTTAACAAGTAATAAGAGTCCTTTTATTTATAATATGCAAAATATTAATTAATCAATGCTAAGACCATCATTATATATGGTATCTAGTGGGTTTCTTAGGTTATTATAGAATTAAAAATAAATAAATAAAATTATTTTGGGTTAGAAACGTTTTTGGGTTTAAGAACCCCTGATGTGGCTAGATCTGATTGGTGGAGGACCCAGGTTGTGCTACCCATCTCGCAAAAGAGAGAGAATAATACACCCAACAAGCTCCTCAGAGATTTTAGCCGGCGGCTTCTGAAATATCGTCTCAGATGAGGTAAAGAATTGGATTTCTATAAAACAAAATTGTCTTAATGTTGTTTATGCTTATGTTCTTGTTTATAAATTTCTTTCTGGGTTTAAGGGTTTTGCTTCCATGATAATTCTTACTTTTGAGTTGATTTTTGGATTAAAGGCTTAAACTTTAATAAATTAAGTGTTTGCCCAACGCTATAAGAAACTGGAAGTTACCGAACTTGTTTAGATTCAGAACATAAAATTTAGTCCAATAAGAGTATGGAATTCAGAGAAATTTTCATGTCTGATCTTCATTTTTTTTCCTATTTTGGCTGTTTGTTGGTCTCAATTGTGGTCATGAAACACAAAGGAGGTTTATTTATTATCTATGGATAAATCATTAGGGATTGTGCTTTATGGATAAAGAACTTAGCTTGGTTATTAGATCTAACCATTTTCATTGTTCTTAATTCTTATTGACATGTATAGTTCAGCTTTTTTATTCGATAACAGGAACTGCTAGCTTAGAAGAATTGTTGTAGTTTTGAATTTGAGTGTGTCATAAAGGGAATTGATATGCTTTCAGGTCTTTAAGTGGTCAAAACGGGATAAGGGATAACAAAAGTTTTCCTGAACACCAACAGAACCCACAATGACCAGTTTGCCTAACATTGGGCCATTAACTGGTCATTCTGGTTATTCGTCGATGTCGAATAACAAACTGAATGAGAATGCAGAGAAATTAGGAGGCCCAACAATGATATTTCTGTCTTCTGAGTCAATTTCGGAGTTGCATAACCTTCTTAGTGAAACGAAAAATGGAGTTGCCCTCACTGGAAGTGCAGCTATGGGTAAGATTGGACCAACGATTGGTTTGGTTGATATTGCTGAATCTGATGACTCATACTACTTCGGTGTTTCACTCTCTGGTGTTTCAAGAGATGAGAGTAAGTCTTATAACCTTTCCATATATCAATGTTAAGTTCCAAATTCTTGTTTTCAGCACAATGATTGTCTGCATACTTTGGTTTACTCAATTAGTTCCTTTTCACACTGTTCATATTTGTTTATGACATGCTTCTAACCTTGTAGCTTGTGTTTTTACTTTTTCGTTGCTGAACCTGACATGTTAAACAATATACAGAGGACTTCAGCTGTGAAATAGAACCAGATGGTAAGATTCTGATAAAGGGAGCAACAACAACAGGAAAAAAGACAATCTGCAAACACAATCAGATATTTAAGATGCTAACACATATTTTATGCCTTCAAGGACATTTCACCATCTCTTTTCAGCTTCCAGGTCCTGTGAACAGTGAATAATTTGATGGTAACTTTGGATCAGATGGTGTTCTTGAGGGTGTAGTGAAGAAGGTCTACTATGAAGACTGAACAGAACAACAACTGAAACTGGATTTGTTGAACTGTAAAGCAAGCTAGAATCATTGCAGGTTATGTTAGATTTTCGATTTTTGTTGTAAGCCAAACAACTACTTCGCCATTAGAACAATTGTTGATTAAATTATGTTTCTTCGTAAAATTATTAGTATTTGATACTTAATAGAGAAAAGTTTAGCTCGTTATGCTCTTCTTTTGAATTGAAACACATGACAAACGTTCAAAAGTCGACACTTCACTTTCTCCTCCTGAGACAAGTCAACATTTCCTCTCATCAAACCTCCAAACATCACACTCACATGCATCAGCAAGGATGTCAAATGAAGAGACTTATTTCTCCTTCTGATCTTAAATGTTGTACCTTTTCGAATAAGATAAGCAACACACACAGCTTCAATACATGTTCTTTAGGAGTATATCAAGAGTTTACTTATGAGGATACTATAGAGTAATCAAGAAACACTATCATTACCACGACTGTGTAACACTATCATTAACTCCAGACACAACTTCTTCTTCTTGCTTTGTAGTTAATCACGATCTTACTATCCCACGGATTGGATGCTTCATCGTGCAAAATCTTTCTAACTTCTTCATGTGCTATACTTTTAATAGAAAGCCACAGATTTATAATTGTACCACTAGAAAACTTGTCACTTTACCAATATGGAGTAAATTTTCTACCAATCATGATTAAATTTATTGTGTTTAAGATTATTTATTCTACATAAATGTATGTTTTACAATTATTAATTTGCAATAATAATTAAGTTATCTAATTTTTTTTTCTAATTCTAAGAAACCCATCTAAGAGCAAGTGGCATTTAGCCTAGTGGCATGTGATAAGTCCACAAGAGGCATGCGCACTTGCACATCCTGGGATCGAGTCCCCCCGCTTGCATTTGCAAGAACTTGGCTAATGGGCCGGCCATTTGTGGCCTAGTTGACCAAAAAAAAAAAAACTCATCTAAGAGACTACCATTAATCACACCTACAAACTCAAAACAAAATTACATCTCTTAATTCTACTTTTTCCTAATTTAATCATTATTTAATTCTTAGAGACTCTAATTAAGAGACTACCAATAATCCTGCTCTAATACTTTAAAACTTAGAAATTTTATGCAATATATATTTTATTTGAATACAAAACCGGGCGTAACCGGTATAATCCCTACTAATAATAAAACTATCTTATATTGTCTAGTGTCAACTCAAGCTTCATTATACTAAACTCTCAAAACAATCAATGAAAATTATTATAAATTAGGCAAAATTATTAATGCTTCGTCCTCTTGCTTATGATTTCATTAAAGTTGATATTATTTCATGCAGCGCCGGTTCTTTTTTGTCAGATAACTGGAGCTCTCTAGGAAAACTTATTGATATCACATGTCCTATTGGAACTACACATCTTGGAGTTTCTCGTCTTGCTTCAGTTTCTGAAGGTTTTTCTTTGACTTCTGGATGACATACTCATGCCTCTCGATCTAGAAGTTTTACTGATCTAGTCTCTCATCTGCGAATGAAACCTTTATTGATATCTTATTGAACTGAGAAAGTGGTTTGGAGACATTTAGCTTCTGGTTTTCTAGCTAGTTTCTCGGCCTCTAAAGACTTGAGATTAAATCTGATCTCAATACCCTTTAGTCCCTTGGCATTTTCTCAATCTGTCACTCGTTTTGCATTCATATCTTGGGTGGCTTTACGAGATCATTTATCTACAGGTACCCGAATAAGAACTTGGGGACTGGAGCAATCATGTATCTTATGCGGTGAATATGATGAATTCCGGAAACATCTCTTCTCTGCATGTCCTTACAATTTCACCATCTGGTTCGATCTTTGTGGAACTCTCCTTGGTGATGTTATATCTCCTAATTGGGCAGAGTCCATTGCTTCTCTTCTGGCACCTAGATGTCTCATTGATTCTACTTTGTTCAGAATGGCTTTTCAAAATTTGATCTACTAAATTTGGCATGAGAAAAGTTTTCATATTCATGGTCGTGGCTATAAAAATACTCGCTCTACTTTCAAATTAATTGATAGAGTAATCATGAAAGCTCCCTTCAGTATTCTTTCTCTCACAAACTTGAAAACCTTTTTACGCGTTGGTTTGATGTTTATTAAGTTGATATTTTATTTATTAATGACCTATTAATTTGGTTATATATAAATTCTTTTTTGTTGGTTAATAAATTTCAAATTCAACCATTTTTTTCGGTCTAAGTTTTTTAAGTTTACGTCTGAAATTTGAATGTTATGATACTTACATCGGATCATTGCATCCATGTAAATAAAAATCACGACAAAAATTATTTGTTTTGAAATTGACAGTATTAATATTTACATACAATTTAAGCCTAGAAAGAAGGAATTTATTAGCTTCCTAAAGTTGATGGTTACTTGGGTTTCTTTGGGCTTCATAGACGTAAGTAAATCCCGAGATAATTATTTATTGTCAAGCTACTTAAAACACACCCACACATCAAAACTATTTCAATGTATTTCACCTAGTAGTATTATCTCTTACTTGACCATCTCTTTTTAATATAAATAATATGTTAAAAATCTTTATATGAAATTTAGTATTTTTAGAGTTCCAATGGTAGAATCTCATTTAAAGTTCTTAATTCTTATTTGAAAAATATAGTTTTTAAATTTATAAACATTAAGAAATCTCTCAAATACGTCCTACAACTTTACTCTAAATATCAATTCTGCTTCCAGCAAAGGTGACAATATGAAGGGAACATCTGATGGAGCTTTTTCTATGTCCTCAAGAACCACCCAGAAACCATTCATAATAGCCTGCCAAAATGGAAGAAAAAAAATCATACTAATGTAATAATGAAAGGATTGATAGATACCACAAGGCCAATGTCGCATTTGACTAACAGCTAATGAGACTATTTCAAAAGATTTTTTGACCATAGAGAGTGGATTTCAAATGGTTCAGAGAAAGATTTGACATCCCTGGATTGAAGAGGAAGGTGAAATTCATAACTCGAAAAACAAAAAAAGAAAATGAAAAATCAACACTAAGAACATGAGGCTCAAGTGGGAAAATTATTGGAAAAAAAAACATAAAGGAAAGAATCGAGACATTAGAATGAAGCAAGATTCCTACATATGGCTGATGTTTTATAAGGATAGAAGTTTAACTAGATTTTGCATCAATTGTTTTACTATATAACGCAAAACTTATCTATTTGTACAGAAACCACAAGAATTCAGAGCAATTGCAGGCAAAGTCTAACCTTCATTAGAAAGCTTCCAGTCTTTCAATAATACATTGGCTATGTATAGAACAAATTTAGGTCCAAGAAAGAACAAAAAGAGGTCTGGTCAATATCTTTGTAGTCTTATTTCTTAAATAACAAATCGGTGAAACCAATTGATAAACAAACCTGGACCATCAATGAATCCTTCAGAGACTCTCTTCGATTGTCAATTCAAACTTAACTGTAAACCCGTTTGTGAAGTTGATCAACAAAAAGACACAATTCGTTAGGAGTTACAGAAGAAATGAATATTCACTAATTAAACAACACGATATATCAAATTCAAGAGTACAGAGACATCAAAAAGACGATATAATTTATGATACCTCACAGCGAGATTAGTGATGTAAACAACGGAAGGAGTATTCTCTTGAAACAATCGAACCGTCACGAGATTAGTGATGTAAACAACGGAAGAAAATTCGGAAACAACGTTTGGATCGGATTGGGTAGAGAGAAATCGAAGCCGGAGAAGATCGTGAGAGAGAGGTTGGAGAAGGAGATTGTCCAACCAAAAGAGGTCACGTCACCGGTTCTTAGAGATTCCAAAACCTCTCTAATAAGAACCGGTCTTTACCCTTAATAATCACTCTTTTTTTTTTAATTGCCAAAAATCATTAAAATACCCACTAAAAAACACCAATGGTCTTACTATTTTAGGTATCCAATAGTGTTTTGAGAGAAGAAAAATGTGAGAGAGTTATGAAGTGATGTCGATAGTTAATTCTGATTTTGGTATTTTTATTTCTTCCTCTTCTCTGTCACATCTAAAATAAAAAGATAATTTTTTCTTCATTCTTCTTCCTTTTTTTTTTTGTTTGTTTTTCGGACAGACGATTCTTGTCTGAACAACGACAAAAAAAGAAAGGTAGGATCCATAAAATGTGAAAATTTACGATGATGATTTGTTCATTTGTTTCTGTTTTTTCTTTTCTTTTTTCAATGAGAAATCTGAATCCAAACCAAATAATCATATACTAATTGCAAAATTACAAACATTTGCATATATTAGGAGCGGCGTTTCCTGCGCCAAGGAGGAGGGAGATGTTGAATGTTTTGGATAAAAGGTAATTAATATTCATAAATTAACATTGCTTTTTCTTAGAAATGAGTTAAATCTTGTAATTCTTACGTTCAGATTTTGTCTAAAAGTTTCTTGCAAATTTTTTAACAAAAAAACAAAATAATTAATTGATTGTGACGTTTTATAGATCAAAAACAAATACAGGAAGATACTCATACTTTCTTATATATTTTCATCTTTTGATTATATCTTGTATACAGAGAAGAAAAAATGGCAAAACCTCCCTCTGCAACGAATCAGCAAGAGACTCATTATGTGTCTTCTCCTCGGCAGAGGTATTGATCAGTTTCTGGTACACCTACTTTGATCATCCTCTGCATTACTTTCTCTTAGTGAGAGATCATTTGTTGGGTGCAGAGACAACTATACAACAGTAACACCAGAGATGGATGATCCTGAGAAGGCAGCAGTAACAATCACACGTCTAATCGAGCAACTACATGCTAAGAAATCATCGGAGCAAGAGAAAGAGCTTAGTACTGCTAGGTTTCTAGGTTTGGCCAAAGGTAAAAAAGAGTGTAGAAAGATCATTGGACGAAATGCCAACGCTATGCCTGCGTTTATATCATTGCTCAGGAACGGAACTCTCATGGCCAAACTCAATTCTGCTTCAGTCTTGATTGTTCTATGTAAAGACAAAAACATTCGTTCTAAGGTTCTTATAGGTGGATGTATCCCACCATTGTTGTCGCTTTTCAAATCTGAGTCCGTGGATGCAAGAAAGGTTGCGGCCGAGGCTATATATGAAGTCTCGTTATGTGGAATGGATGATGATAATGTTGGTAGTAAGATATTTGTCACAGAAGGTGTGGTTCCGATTTTGTGGGATCAGTTGAAGTTGAATAAAAAACAGGACAAGACAGTCGAAGGATATTTGGTTGGAGCTTTGAAAAATCTTTGTGGCGACAAAGACGGTTTTTGGGCTGTAACACTTGAAGAAGGCGGAGTCCATGTCATCTTAAGGCTTTTGCAGTCTAGTAATCCGGTAACTCGAGCAAATGCAGCTTCTCTTTTAGCTCGCCTTAGTAGGATTTTCACAAGCAACATCCCAAAAATAGTAGAGTCAGGTGTTGTACAAGTTCTGGTTCAGCTTCTAGGTGAGGAAAACAGTGTTTTCATACGTGCAAGTGTAGTCAATGCTCTAGAAGCCATCACACCAAACTCAGAAGAAGCTAAGAATACGGTTAGAGATATGAATGGGATCCACCTTCTGATTGGCGCAGTGGTTGCTTCATCTAAAGAGTCTGTGGATGAAGAAAACGAACACATCTTACAAAGTTATGGGACACAAGCTTTAGCAAACTTATGTGGAGGAATGTCTGCTTTGATAATGTATCTTGGAGGTCTATCTTTGTCTCTACGCCTAACTGAGTCTATCACAGATATTCTTGGAGCTCTTGCTTATGCTCTGAGGAAGTTTCAGCTAACCTGTGACGATGATAATGAAATGTTTGATCCCACACTAACAGAAAGACAACTGGTGAAACTATTGAAGCCTCGGGATACTCAGTCGATCCAAGAACGTTACTTAGAGGCTATGGCAAGTCTATACAGCAATGCTGATATATCAAAACCACTCAACAATGTGGAGGCTAAGAGGGTTTTAGTTGGGCTTACAATTTTGGCCACTGACACTGAACGTGAGCGGATGGTAACCTGTTTGTCAGATTTATGCAAACATGAGAATGTTTGGGATGCTATTGGCAAGAGAGAAGGGATACAAATCCTTATACCGTTTCTTGGATTGTCTAGTGAACAACATCAAGAGCTATCCGTTGAGTTCTTAGCGATCTTGACTGATAAAGTGGAAGAAAGCAGATGGGCTGTTACTTCTGCAGGTGGGATTCCTCCATTGGTACAGATACTAGAGACAGGTGTGTCTCACAAGGCAAAGGATAATGCAGTTAGAGTCCTTTGGAACCTATGTTGTCACAGTGAGGAAATACGTGTCTGTGTCGAGAAAGGAGGAGCCATTCCTGCACTTTTAGGACTTCTAAAGAACGGTGGACTAAAATCCCAAGAGAACTCAGCAAATACACTTATGAAACTAATTAAAACAGCTGATCCAAGTGTTATTGAGCAAGTACAAGCTTTGTTTCTCGGAGATGCTCCTAAATCAAAGGCTTATCTGATAAAAGTTTTAGGCCATGTTCTTGCATCAGCTTCGTCGGAGGAATTTATCACCAAGGGCTCTACAGCAAATAATGGATTGAGGTCTCTTGTCCAGAGACTTGCCTCATCAAACGAAAGGATGAAAGAGAATGCGGCTTCTGTCTTGGCTGATCTGTTCAGTTCAAGGAAAGATCTTTGTGGCGCTCTTGGATTTGATGAGAATGATAATCCGTGCACAAAGCTTTTAAGCGGAAACACACACGCTGTTGCAACACAGTTAGCGCACGCTCTAGGTGCTTTATCCAATCCAACAAGGAAAAACACTACACACAAGAAGCCATCTGGTTCTGAAGTCGAAGTAATCAAACCATTGATTAAGTCAGCAAAAACAAGCCCAATTGAGTCAGCAGAGAATCGCATGTTCACTCTTGCAGACATGTCAGATCAAAATGTTTCCGCTGAAGCATTGAATGATGGTGATATTTCTGCTTTGACCAGAGTACTGAAAGAGGGAACACCGCAAAGTAAGAGAAAGGCCTCACATGCTCTTCGTAAATTACTGAAGCATTTCCAGGTCAGTGATGTGTCTGAAGGAAATGATCAGTATCAGTTTGCTATTCCTGAACTCAATGATCTCTTAAACACAACTGACTTGAACAACAATGCTTTTATCGACGTCTCACAAGTACTCATGGCCAATGCTAAATATGGTGCTAACTTGTCCCATGACACTTTTTCTGCATCCACTGAAGTTCCTTCGAGTTTAAACTTTCTTGTCTGCTGTCTGGCTGAAGGTCATCCTTTGGTGCAAGATAAAGCAATAGAGATTTTGTCTCGCTTTTGTAAGACACAGTTTGTCCTGTTAGGTCAACTTTTGGTCAGACGGCCAAATTCGATAAGTTCATTAGCTAACCGGACAATCGACTCATCAAGTCCTGAAATAAAAGTCGGAGGGGCTATGTTGCTTGTGTGTGCTGCAAAGAACAACAAGAAATTATGGGCAGAAGCTATTGGACGATTAGGGTATTTGAAAAGCTTAGTAGGCACTCTTCTTGAGATGTCAAAGCATAGCTCTAAATGTTCTTCATATAGACTTGAAATTCAAAGACCAAGATCTTTCATCATGAGCAATTTGTGCTTACAAATGGATAACTCTGACATGGTTGATCCAGTTACTGTTATGGGATGCACAATCTCCATGTGGTTACTGTCTATTATCTGTTCTTCTCATCCCAAGAACAGACTTGCTGTCATGGAAGCCAATGGACTTGAGATTATTGCTGAAAAGCTTCAACGAAACAAGTCCAACACACAGGTGGATGGATATACTTAATAATAGCTTTCGTCTTTTCTTCTTCCCAAATCTTCAAATGTTGGTGTTGCTAAGTTATGATTTTTATATTTTGCAGGAGAATTTTGCAGATTCAGAAGAAAAATGGATTGCCATGTCTTTTCTAGCTGTCATGTCCCGAGAACCGAAAGTTGTCTCATCTGCAGCAATAGAAAACATTTTACCAACTCTAGCTTCTTTCATGCAATCTGATCAGATGATTGATGGATATTTTACTGCACAAGTGTTGGCAGTGTTAGTTTGTCAGAAGAATGAAAAAATCATTGCAGAAATTATGGATTCAGGTATCATAGAAACTACGATAAACCTGGTTGGGTATTCAGAATCAGATACAAGAAATCTTGGTGCGTTGGCAGAAGAGCTATCTCTGTTACAAAATCCTTTTGAGGCAACTTTAGAGGCATTCTTCGAAAATGATAAAGTAAGACATGGTTCTATGACCAATAAATGCATTCCTTTGCTGGTGAATTTCTTGAAGACGAATGCAAATAAATCAGGAGCCTTCTCAGTAGCTGTTCGCTTGTTGAGTTGTATTGCAGAGTGGGATGATTCAAATAAATTACTTATTGCTGAAGCTGGCGCGCTAGATGCTTTAGCAAAGTACCTATCTTTGAGTCCTCAAGATTCGACTGAACACATTGTTTCTGAACTGTTAGGATCGCTTTTTCGAAGCCCAGAAATCACACGGCACAAAACAGCTAATAGTTCCATAAAGCGGCTCATTGAAATTCTTCATCTTCCTTCTAGAAGTACCCGCTACAACGCAGCAAGAGTACTTTTTGAACTTTTTAGCTCTGAACACATCAGAGATTCAAAATTAGCTTGGAAGTCGTTTTCTCTTCTTATAGACATGTTGAATACTACGTTAGAGAGTGAGAGAAAGGTTGCTCTAACAGCTTTAGTAAAACTAACCATGGGAAAATGTCCAAGGCCAGATATACTTACTAGTCTTGATGGAAACCCATTAGAGAAAATCTACAAAATTTTATCTTCGGATAATTCTTCTCTTGAATCAAAGACAAATGCTGCAAGGATATGCTGCTTTCTAGTTACCAGTAAAGATCTGAGAACAAGCTCGTTTGCTGTAGATTGCATTGTACCTCTTATATCACTGATCCGGTCTGGGATAAGCATAACTATAGAAGCAGGGATGGTTGCATTTGCTAGGCTCTTGGATAGCAAAAGACTCTCAGAGGTTGCAGAAGAACATGATTGTGTGAATCTATTCTGCAGCTTTGTGGCTTCTGGAAACAATCTGATCAGTGAAGCTGCAATTTCCTGTCTTGTGAAAATGGCTAAAGACAAGACTCCACGTAAAATGGACCTAATTAAAATGGGAATTATTGAGCAATGTCTCAGTCAACTCTCCAGATCTCCTTCAAGTTCTTTATGTTCTGTAATCGTAGAGCTTTTCAGAGTTCTGACTAACGTTGGTGATATAGCGAGAAGCCCCAAGGCCATCAAAATGGTAGAACCACTCCTCTTGATTTTGCTTAGACAAGACTTGGATTTCCAAGGTCAGATCAGTGATTTACAAGCAATAGCAAACATCTTGGAAAAACCAGAGGTTCTTGGATCATTAAAAATTGCATCTTCAGCCATCATTATGCCTTTGATTCCGTTGCTTAAATCAGAATCTATATCAGTCCAAAATGCAACCACAGAACTACTTACCTCTCTACTTGACATGCAACGCTTCAAAGATGAAATAATGACTAAGGATTTCATTGTTCCTCTAGTGAAAATCACGGGAACCAGAGTAAGAAACTTGCAAGAGATAGCATTGACGAGTTTAGAGATATCTTCAGTTACATGGACGAAGGAGGTAGTAGATGCTGAAGGTATTCAAGAGCTCTCCAAGGTTATTATCGACAAAGATCCTCAGCTTCCTGTATATTTATGGGAACTAGCAGCTTTCATTATCTGCAACATTCTCAAATATAACCCAGAACAGTATTACTTTACAGTGACTATACCAGTTCTCACAAAAATGTTGTTCTCAACAGCCGAGAGCACAATAATCTTAGCCATCGATGCATTGATCACTCGCGAGAAGCATGACTCATCAAGTGTTGTAGAAATGGTTGAAGCCGGTGCACTCAATGCATTACTAGATCTGCTAAGATCACACCACTGCGAAGACATCTCTGGAAAACTACTAGAATTAATAATGCAGAATCCAAAGGTTAAAGAGACAAAGATATGCAAGTTTGTAATCACTCCCTTGTCAGAATACATATTAGACCCGAAGACAAGGTCAAAATCCGCAAAGCTTTTTGCGGCAATGGCTCTGGAGGACATATCTCAACACGAAGGACTTACTAAAGCCACAGATTCAGTTCTTGCGTGTCGTGCACTAATCAGCTTGATTGAGAAGAAAACGAGTGATGAGATGCAAATGGTTGTGATGTGTGCTTTGAGGAACTTTGCAATGCATAGTAGAACAAGCCGTAAAGCTATAGCGGAGTTTGGTGGAGTGAATTTGATTCTGAAGATGATTGGGTCGTGTAATCCACAAATTTCTACTCAAGCAGCACTAATGATCAAATCTCTCTTCTCCAATCATACACTTCAAGAATACATCTCTTGTGAAATCATCAAATCTTTAACCAGTAGGTTCCTAATCCAAATTCCTGTTTCGTGTTTGTTCAATCAATCAGAAACTCACTGATTTTAATGCAGCTGCAATGGAGAGAGAGTTTTGGAAGACGGCGTCGATAAACGTAGAAGTGGTAAGAACGCTAAATGCGATTCTCACGACGTTTTCCAGACTCCGAGCATCGGAAGCAGCCACTGCTTGCATCCCTCACCTGATCGGAGCTCTAAAATCCGACGAGATAGAAGCGAGAGATGCGGCAATGGACACACTATACACACTACGACGGTCATGGACAACAATGCCGAGAGAGACGGCGAAGGCTCAGGCGATTTTAGCTGCAGAAGCGATACCGGTTCTGCAAATGATAATGAAATCAAAATCTCCGGCGTCGATTCCGGCTAGTTTCCACAAAAGAGTGAACAGTCTGTTGAATAGTTTACCAGGAAGCCTCATAGTGACGATCAAACGCGGTGATAATCTAAAAAACGCAAACGCGTTTTGTAGTTTAATCATCGAGAATTGCTCCATTAAGAGAACAAAGGTAATGTAAATTGGTTTTAATATGGTTCAATTTAAATTCTGTGAAATTCAATCCGGTTTTGGTTTTGGTTTAGGTTGTGAAACGACGCAGCTCACCGGTTTGGAAAGAATCATTCACATGGGACTTTGCTATTCCTCCAAGAGGACAATTTCTGGAAATCATCTGCAAATCCAATAATCTATTTCGCTATGTAAGTAAATTAGTAGATCGAAAGAAAATCACTTGATATATTCGATTAGATTATAAGATATGTAAGTATTGTTAGTATAGTTAGTTACTTAGCATTTACATTCAGTTCTTCTATGGTTAGTATCGATTCTCGGTTATAAATCAAACCAAAAATATTGAATAATAATATATTGAAACTGTTTGGTTATTTGACAGAAACAAAAAAGTTTAATTTTCTAGTTTCTATTTTTTGGTTTTGGTTTTTATGCCCGGAACTAATCAGAGTTGTTGTAAAATAAAGAGATCAAATATAGATTATCAATCCGGTTTGAGTGCATATGATTTGTGGTGATATATGAAGTCTTCTCTTAATTAATTTGTTAGTTTTTTATTCAAAATTTTCACTGAACAGGTTTACATTATTTATAACGTTTTCAAAATTGAATTTTGCAGAAAAATCTTGGTAGAGTGAGGATCTCAATCGACAAAGTATTAGAAGAAGGTAATTACAGTGGAAGTTTCAAGCTAAGTGATGGGAAAAAGAAAGATGATTCTTCTAATAGAAGTCTAGATATTGAAATTGTTTGGTCTAATCAAACTTATTAATATCAGTGTTGTTTCATTAATGATATATGTAACATCGTTATTAAAACTAAAAAGAGTTATACAATTGTAATGAGGTCATGATTTGGGAAGCTTATTACAATCTGTTGAAACCCATCCTAGTTGATTTTCCTCGTTGTCATAGATCATCACAATCCCTTGCATTGATATATCTTCAAAACAATGACAAAGAAACAAAATCAGTTTAGACAAAACAAAAATAATAATGTTGATTGATTGATGTTGTACTTTGGACTGATTTTGCGATACCACAAAGTACGATTCATAGATCTAAGTCAATCACACAAAATTACACAACCATCTAAAATTCCGATCAATAGACCTTACATTTAGACATATAACTATTAGATCATGAGGTCTGATCTATAGGTCAAACTCAATCACACAGGTTTATATGACTATCTAAACTCGAGTTCTAGTAATAAGTATTTGTAAATGTAAATATTTAACCAGTTGACCTAAAACATTTCTAGCTACCTAATCAAATATATTTTTGACAAAAAAAAACAAAAGACACATTAAAATTGTTAAGTGTTGTTTTTTCTTACCTCCAATTACGTTGGAGTTTTGTAATCCTACTTCACTTCCATTAAGTATTCCCAAGCAGACATTCCTAGTTTTCTGAAATAAAGACAAATGAAAATTCTTCATTGACTGAAATTTACAATGTGATTTGTGTCCAATGTATTAAGCATTTTTCTTACAGTAAAATAATGAGATAAGATTCTGGTGGAATCTGAAGCTGAGTGTTTCTTTTGCCATTCGTAAATTTGATTGTTATGGTCTCAAAAAAGCTTTTAGCATCAAGGACAGATTAAAAGGGATTAGCTCCTCTCCAACAAATTGGTAAGGTTTGATCTTCTTTTGCATCTTTTAATTGTGTGCTTTGTAGATCATTCCTAATCTAAAAGACGCAATGTAATGCATTATGTTACATTCATAGATTCTTATTGACTCTTTGTAGTTTCAAAATTTTTACCAGCTTGAGTATGGTTTGGTATGTGATGCTGTTGAAATAAGTGTAGGAGCTTCCAGCATCGAAGATGAGTTTAAGGCCTTTTAAACCTGTTGGCTTTCCATTATAGATAAGCTCAGATGGTCCAGTTGTATAATGGTTGCTGATTAAGCACAAAACATAGATGAATCAGTAAGTAGACAACATATAAAAATCTCTTTTGAAGCCGACCCGAGGCTAATATCGAAAGACGTAAGTATTAGAAGTTAGAAGAAGAAGAAGAAGAAGAAAGTAGTTTACCCGAATGCTAAGCGAGGTTGGAGGTGCGAGCCATTTAAGAGATTGAAATTTAACTAGCCAATGACAAGTGCACCCATTGATGAACTTTGATCAGCATAGTTAACTTCATAATCACATTGTTCTTTTGGATTTGGACAATGAGGCTTATTAGGCCAATGATGAGCTGAACAAATCGAGTCAGAACATGGAACTATGTTTGATTTAGGCTTGTACTGAAGTGAAGGACTCTACCAAAAACAAAAACAGACAAAGATCATAAGAAGTATAAAGATAAAGAAAGTTTGAACTGTTGAGAAAGAGGATGAACTAATACCAAAATACAGCTAGTGCAAGGAGCATTGCATTGAACCCAAGTTAGATCAATATAAATTAATATGACTTTGGTGGGTTTCCTATTGAAGTTTGACCGAGTAATGTCTACAAAATAATTCGAAAAAATGTTTTAGTGTGTCAATATTTTATATTATCTAGATGGAACAACCAGACCAGAAAATGATGACCAATTTTCTTACCCGAGAGGGAAGACGTTGCCAGAGAGAGGTATAACAAGTGATGAAAAATAAGATTTTGAAGAGAGAATATTGAAGATTGAAGATTTTGACAGAGGAACTATAATCAAGAACAGAAGAAGAGACAATCGTGAATTCATCTTCTTCTTCTTTCTCACAGAAGCTTTTAGTAAATAAATGATTAAAAAAAGGTGATTTGTTAGATTAGAGCGAAATTAAGTGTTAATTATTGAAATAGAGCAAATGTTTGTAAATTACTAGAATAGTTTTTTAAATTTATTATATACCATTTTGCCCTTTTGTAATGAAGAAAAAAAAACGTTATTACGAAAATGCCATTAATGAAATCTGCCACGTAAGCAATCAACTCTATCACATGGACAAAGTGCAGTATGGTAGAGTTAGAGTTCCAGCGCAGTAGAGTTAAAGTATGCTTAGTAGAGTTGACATTAATGAAATTTCGTGTGTAGTAGAGTTAGATTTCCAGCGTGATAGATGTGAAGTGTGCTTGGTAGAGTTAGATTTCCAGCATAATAGAGTTGTTGTTTGTGCTCTAATCAACTCTATCACATGGACAAAGTGCAGTATGGTAGAGTTAAAGTTCCAGCGCAGTAGAGTTAAAATATGCTTAGTAGAGTTGACATTAATGAAATTTTGTGTGTAGTAGAGTTAGATTTCCAGCGTGATAGAGGTGAAGTGTGCTTGGTAGAGTTAGATTTCCAGCATAATAGAGTTGTTGTTTGTGCTTTAATCAACTCTACTACACGGACATAGTGCAGTATGGTAGAGTTAGTTTTGGAAACCTAGCCTACTTTTGTAGTAGAGCTTAAATTACATATTTACCCCTCATTTATTACCTCATCTGCCGCGCATCCAACTGATTCCTCCATAAGTGACGCCATTGTAGCTTTCTTGAAGCTCATTTACTTCTTCACTGCTCCTTTGCTTTTTCTGTTTATGTTTGGATCTATGGATCAAATCATTTTGGTTTGTGGGATATGGAGTTTTAATGAAAATCGATGGATATTTTCGGTGGACCAGTCGTACGGGTGTCGAATCATAGGCATTGTTGAAGATTTAAGGCTCGATGAATTTCTGGAGATGGTCTATGCCGATTTTGGTTTGGATGCACATTGTCATGAGCTAAAACTAAGCTACATGCCAAATGTTGTCATTCAGTCACTACCAGAAGATACTCCCCCTGTAATTGTGAGCAACGATAGACAATTGCAAGTGTTTTTCTCACAATTTCGTAAAGAAACAATGCGTCTATGTGTCGAAATTACCACTAGATCTCGTGTTTCAGTGAGTTACCCTGAAAAAGGTCAGTGTAGTTGGAGAAACGTTGACGAGAAATTCCAATGTAAGTCGGAGAATGATGCCTCGTATGTTCGGTGTAGTAGAGTTGATCCAATGTTTATTAGAGGTGTACCAAACAATGAGCGTATACCAGAAAATGTGAAACATGAAGGTGAACATGCTGAGGACGAGGATGTGGAATTCAGATTCGACTGTTGCGATGATATGGATGGCGCAAGCTCGGATGATGAAGATTATATTAGTGTTCGTAGAAAATCGAAGGAAGAAAAGAAGAAAAACCTGTCAGAGCAAGCAACGGGGTTGGATTTGAATGCTGAGTATTTGGACATAGAGATGTCAGCACTCGCATTGGTTGTTGGGCAACGATACTCATCAAAAAAAGAACTCATGACTAGGCTAAAAATACTTTCTGTCTTACAGAGGTTTGACTTCGATGTTGTTGCTTCATCGAAGACAGAGTTGGATGTGAAATGTTGGGTACCAAACTGTCAGTGGAGAGTACGAGCTTCACCTGTCGACGACGGTTGATGTTTCTTTGTCCGGAAGTATATGGGAGAACATAGTTGTTCTGTTACGGAGAGATCAGATCGTGCACGACAAGCGTCAACGAAAGTCTTAGGAAGGTTATACTTGGAATTCGTAGGTGGAATTGGGTCATCTGTTCTTCCTCAACACGTTGTTGATTCAATGAGCAAGCGATTCGGTCTAAAGGTACAAACGTAATTTTACGCCATGTTAGAGTTTATCTTCGTAGTAAAGTTAGATTGCAGTGCTGAGTTATTATGTGGATTACGTGTAGTAGAGTTAGTCTGTCGTTTGGTATAGTTGGCTTGCAATGTAGTAGAGTTAGATTGCAGTGCTGACGTATTAGTAGAGTTGGACTGACAGTGTGGTAGAGTTGGATTATGTGTAATAGAGTTAGGGTGTAATGTGTGGTAGAGTTAGGTTGTAGTGTAGTGGAGTTAGTGTGACGTATGGTAGAGTTAGTGTGACATTTAAGTCTGACGTTTATGCAGATGAAGTACTGGAAAGCACACCGTACTCTAAGCCAAGCTCGAGCCCTAGTTACCGAAAGTTCGGAAAGTAGTTATGAGGAACTTCCGTTTACTTGTTTGCTATTAGAAGAGCGAATCCCGGAACTCTAATAAAGCTCGAAGTTGACGGGCAAGACAGGTTTAAGTTTCTTTTCATCGCTTTCGATGCAAGTATTAGGGGTTTTCCCTACATGAGGAAGGTTGTTGTTGTCGATGGTACATTTTTGCTAGGGAAGTATAAATGTACTCTATTAACCGCTACCATGCAAGATGGTAAC
>JAKUCM010000763.1:0-44461 GCA_023374145.1 Lepidium sativum | reverse complement strand
AATAAAGTTTGAACCTTTAAACATGTTCCAATATGAGTGAAATTTTGTGGGAAGCTTCATGACATAGTGATCTTTAGATCCAACGGTGGGATTACGGTTTCAACGGCTAGTTTCTGAGATATTTTGATGTTTGCTACTACATGTTGGTTGAACTCTACTACACATTGGATGAACTGTACCACAGTAATGGTAGAGTTTGGATGAACTCTACCAGACGTTGGATGAACTCTACCAAGCTATGGATGAACTATTCCAAACTTTGGGTGAATTCTATTACACTAAACTGAACTCTACTACACTAAAAAGAACTCTATACATGTAAGTGAATTCTAGTGTAATATTTTCCGTCGGGTCATTTTCAAGATAAAGTTTGAACCTTTAAATGTGTTCCGATCTGGGTGAAATTTTGTGGGAAGCTTCCTGACCCAGTGACCTTTAGATCCAACGATGGGATTATGGTTTCAACGGCTAGTTTCTGAGATATTTTGATGTTTGCTGCTACACGTTAGTTGAACTCTACTACACATTGGATGAACACTACCACAGTAATGGTAGAATTTGGATGAACTCTACCAGACGTTGGATGAACTCTACCTGACGTTGGATGAACTCTACTAAGCTATTGATGAACGCTACTAAGCTATGGGTGAATTCAATCACACTAAACTAAACTCTATTACACTAAAATGAACTCTACTACATGTAAGTGAATTCTAGTGTAATACTTCCCGTCAGGTCGTTTTCAAGACAGTGTTTGAACCTTCAAACGTGTTCCGATATGAGAGAAATTTTGCGGGAGGCTTTCTTACCCAATACTCTTTAGATCCAACGATGGGAGTATGGTTTCAACGGCTAGTTTCTGAGATATTTTTATGTTTGCTGCTACTCGTTGATTGAACTCTACTACACATTGGATGAACTTTACCACAGTAATGGTATAGTTTGAATGAACTCTACCACACGTTGGATGAACTCTACTAAGCCATGGATGAACTATACCAAGCTATGGGTGAACTCTATCACACTAAACTGAACTCTACTACACTAAATGAACTCTACTACATGTAAGTGAATTATAGTGTATTATGTTTTGTCGTATCGTTTTCAAGATAGTGTTTGAACCTTTAAACGTGTTCTGATATAAGTGAAATGTTGCGGGAGACTTCGTGACACAGTGGTCTTTAGATCCAACGGTGGGATTATTTTTTCAACGGCTAGTTTCTGAGATATTTTGATGTTTGCTGCTACACGTTAGTTGAACTCTACTACACATGGGATGAACTCTACCACAGTAATGGTAGAATTTGGATGAACTCTACCAGACGTTGGATGAACTCTACCAAGCTATGGATGAACTATTCCAAACTTTGGGTGAATTATATTACACTAAACTGAACTCTACTACACTAAAGAGAACTCTATACATGTAAGTGAATTCTAGTGTAATATTTTCCGTCGGGTCGTTTTCAAGATAAAGTTTGAACCTTTAAATGTGTTCCGATCTGCGTGAAATTTTGTGGGAAGCTTCCTGACCCAGTGACCTTTAGATCCAACGATGGGATTATGGTTTCAACGGCTAGTTTCTGAGATATTTTGATGTTTGCTGCTACACGTTAGTTGAACTCTACTACACATTGGATGAACACTACCACAGTAATGGTAGAATTTGGATGAACTCTACCAGACGTTGGATGAACTCTACCTGACGTTGGATGAACTCTACTAAGCTATTGATGAACGCTACTAAGCTATGGGTGAATTCGATCACACTAAACTAAACTCTATTACACTAAAATGAACTCTACTACATGTAAGTGAATTCTAGTGTAATACTTCCCGTCGGGTCGTTTTCAAGACAGTGTTTGAACCTTCAAACGTGTTCCGATATGAGAGAAATTTTGCGGGAGGCTTTCTTACCCAATACTCTTTAGATCCAACGATGGGAGTATGGTTTCAACGGCTAGTTTCTGAGATATTTTTATGTTTGCTGCTACACGTTGATTGAACTCTACTACACATTGGATGAACTTTACCACAGTAATGGTATAGTTTGAATGAACTCTACCACACGTTGGATGAACTCTACTAAGCCATGGATGAACTATACCAAGCTATGGGTGAACTCTATCACACTAAACTGAACTCTACTACACTAAATGAACTCTACTACATGTAAGTGAATTATAGTGTATTATGTTTTGTCGTATCGTTTTCAAGATAGTGTTTGAACCTTTAAACGTGTTCTGATATAAGTGAAATGTTGCGGGAGACTTCGTGACACAGTGGTCTTTAGATCCAACGGTGGGATTATTTTTTCAACGGCTAGTTTCTGAGATATTTTGATGTTTGCTGCTACACGTTAGTTGAACTCTACTACACATGGGATGAACTCTACCACAGTAATGGTAGAATTTGGATGAACTCTACCAGACGTTGGATGAACTCTACTAAGCTATTGATGAACGCTACCAAGCTATGGGTGAATTCGATCACACTAAACTAAACTCTATTACACTAAAATGAACTCTACTACATGTAAGTGAATTCTAGTGTAATATTTCTCGTCGGGTCGTTTTCAAGACAGTGTTTGAACCTTCAAACGTGTTCCGATCTGAGAGAAATTTTGCGGGAAGCTTTCTTACCCAATACTCTTTAGATCCAACGATGGGAGTATGGTTTCAACGGCTAGTTTCTAAGATATTTTTATGTTTGATGCTACACGTTGATTGAACTCTACTACACATTGGATGAACTTTACCACAGTAATGGTAGAGTTTGAATGAACTCTACCACACGTTGGATGAACTCTACTAAGCCATGGATGAACTATACCAAGCTATAGGTGAACTCTATCACACTAAAATGAACTCTACTACATGTAAGTGAATTATAGAGTAATATTTTCCGTCGGGTCATTTTCAAGATAAAGTTTGAACCTTTAAACATGTTCCGATATGAGTGAAATTTTGTGGGAAGCTTCGTGACACAGTGATCTTTAGATCCAACAGTGGGATTATGGTTTCAACGGCTAGTTTCTGAGATACTTTGATGTTTGCTACTACATGTTGGTTGAACTCTACTACACATTGGATGAACTCTACCACAGTAATGGTAAAGTTTGGATGAACTCTACCGCACGTTGGATGAACTCTACCAATTTATGGATGAACTATACTAAGCTATGGGTGAAGTCTATCACACTAAACTGAACTCTACTACACTAAAATGAACTCTACTAAATGTAAGTGAATTATAGTGTAATATTTTCCGTCGAGTCATTTTCAAAATAAAGTTTGAACCTTTAAACATGTTCCAATATGAGTGAAATTTTGTGGGAAGCTTCGTGACATAGTGATCTTTAGATCCAACGGTGGGATTACGGTTTCAACGGCTAGTTTCTGAGATATTTTGATGTTTGCTACTACATGTTGGTTGAACTCTACTACACATTGGATGAACTCTACCACAGTAATGGTAAAGTTGGGATGAACTCTACCACACGTTGGATGAACTCTACCAATTTATGGATGAACTATACTAAGCTATGGGTGAACTCTATCACACTAAACTGAACTCTACTACACTAAAATGAACTCTACTAAATGTAAGTGAATTATAGTGTAATATTTTCCGTCGAGTCATTTTCAAAATAAAGTTTGAACCTTTAAACATGTTCCAATATGAGTGAAATTTTGTGGGAAGCTTCGTGACACAGTGATCTTTAGATCCAACGGTGGGATTACGGTTTCAACGGCTAGTTTCTGAGATATTTTGATGTTTGCTACTACATGTTGGTTGAACTCTACTACACATTGGATGAACTCTACCACAGTAATGGTAGAGTTTGGATGAACTCTACCACACGTTGGATGAACTCTACCAAGCTATGGATGAACTATTCCAAACTATGGGTGAATTCTATTACACTAAACTGAATTCTACTACACTAAAAAGAACTCTATACATGTAAGTGAATTCTAGTGTAATATTTTCAAGATAAAGTTTGAACCTTTAAATGTGTTCCGATCTGGGTGAAATTTTGTGGGAAGCTTCCTGACCCAGTGACCTTTAGATCCAACGATGGGATTATGGTTTCAACGGCTAGTTTCTGAGATATTTTGATGTTTGCTGCTACACGTTAGTTGAACTCTACTACACATTGGATGAACACTACCACATTAATGGTAGAATTTGGATGAACTCTACCAGACGTTGGATGAACTCTACCAGACGTTGGATGAACTCTACTAAGCTATTGATGAACGCTACCAAGCTATGGGTGAATTCGATCACACTAAACTAAACTCTATTACACTAAAATGAACTCTACTACATGTAAGTGAATTCTAGTGTAATACTTCCCGTCGGGTCGTTTTCAAGACAGTGTTTGAACCTTCAAACGTGTTCCGATCTAAGAGAAATTTTGTGGGAGGCTTTCTTACCCAATACTCTTTAGATCCAACGATGGGAGTATGGTTTCAACGGCTAGTTTCTGAGATATTTTTATGTTTGCTGCTACACGTTGATTGAACTCTACTACACATTGGATGAACTTTACCACAGTAATGGTAGAGTTTGAATGAACTCTACCACACGTTGGATGAACTCTACTAAGCCATGGATGAACTATACCAAGCTATGGGTGAACTCTATCACACTAAACTGAACTCTACTACACTAAATGAACTCTACTACATGTAAGTGAATTATAGTGTATTATGTTTTGTCGTATCGTTTTCAAGATAGTGTTTGAACCTTTAAACGTGTTCTGATATAAGTGAAATGTTGCGGGAGACTTCATGACACAGTGGTCTTTAGATCCAACGGTGGGATTATTTTTTCAACGGCTAGTTTCTGAGATATTTTGATGTTTGCTGCTACACGTTAGTTGAACTCTACTACACATGGGATGAACTCTACCACAGTAATGGTAGAATTTGGATGAACTCTACCAGACGTTGGATGGACTCTACTAAGCTATTGATGAACGTTACCAAGCTATGGGTGAATTCGATCACACTAAACTAAACTCTATTACACTAAAATGAACTCTACTACATGTAAGTGAATTCTAGTGTAATATTTCCCGTCAGGTCGTTTTCAAGACAGTGTTTGAACCTTCAAACGTGTTCCGATCTGAGAGAAATTTTGCGGGAAGCTTTCTTACCCAATACTCTTTAGATCCAACGATGGGAGTATGGTTTCAACGGCTAGTTTCTAAGATATTTTTATGTTTGATGCTACACGTTGATTGAACTCTACTACACATTGGATGAACTTTACCACAGTAATGGTAGAGTTTGAATGAACTCTACCACACGTTGGATGAACTCTACTAAGCCATGGATGAACTATACCAAGCTATAGGTGAACTCTATCACACTAAAATGAACTCTACTACATGTAAGTGAATTATAGAGTAATATTTTCCGTCGGGTCATTTTCAAGATAAAGTTTGAACCTTTAAACATGTTCTGATATGAGTGAAATTTTGTGGGAAGCTTCGTGACACAGTGATCTTTAGATCCAACAGTGGGATTATGGTTTCAACGGCTAGTTTCTGAGATACTTTGATGTTTGCTACTACATGTTGGTTGAACTCTACTACACATTGGATGAACTCTACCACAGTAATGGTAAAGTTTGGATGAACTCTACCGCACGTTGGATGAACTCTACCAATTTATGGATGAACTATACTAAGCTATGGGTGAAGTCTATCACACTAAACTGAACTCTACTACACTAAAATGAACTCTACTAAATGTAAGTGAATTATAGTGTAATATTTTCCGTCGAGTCATTTTCAAAATAAAGTTTGAACCTTTAAACATGTTCCAATATGAGTGAAATTTTGTGGGAAGCTTCGTGACACAGTGATCTTTAGATCCAACGGTGGGATTACGGTTTCAACAGCTAGTTTCTGAGATATTTTGATGTTTGCTACTACATGTTGGTTGAACTCTACTACACATTGGATGAACTCTACCACAGTAATGGTAAAGTTTGGATGAACTCTACCACACGTTGGATGAACTCTACCAATTTATGGATGAACTATACTAAGCTATGGGTGAACTCTATCACACTAAACTGAACTCTACTACACTAAAATGAACTCTACTAAATGTAAGTGAATTATAGTGTAATATTTTCTTTCGAGTCATTTTCAAAATAAAGTTTGAACCTTTAAACATGTTCCAATATGAGTGAAATTTTGTGGGAAGCTTCGTGACACAGTGATCTTTAGATCCAACGGTGGGATTACGGTTTCAACGGCTAGTTTCTGAGATATTTTGATGTTTGCTACTACATGTTGGTTGAACTCTACTACACATTGGATGAACTCTACCACAGTAATGGTAGAGTTTGGATGAACTCTACCAGACGTTGGATGAACTCTACCAAGCTATGGATGAACTATTCCAAACTTTGGGTGAATTCTATTACACTAAACTGAACTCTACTACACTAAAAAGAACTCTATACATGTAAGTGAATTCTAGTGTAATATTTTCCGTCGGGTCATTTTCAAGATAAAGTTTGAACCTTTAAATGTGTTCCGATCTGGGTGAAATTTTGTGGGAAGCTTCCTGACCCAGTGACCTTTAGATCCAACGATGGGATTATGGTTTCAACGGCTAGTTTCTGAGATATTTTGATGTTTGCTGCTACACGTTAGTTGAACTCTACTACACATTGGATGAACACTACCACAGTAATGGTAGAATTTGGATGAACTCTATCAGACGTTGGATGAACTCTACCTGACGTTGGATGAACTCTACTAAGCTATTGATGAACGCTACTAAGCTATGGGTGAATTCAATCACACTAAACTAAACTCTATTACACTAAAATGAACTCTACTACATGTAAGTGAATTCTAGTGTAATACTTCCCGTCGGGTCGTTTTCAAGACAGTGTTTGAACCTTCAAACGTGTTCCGATATGAGAGAAATTTTGCGGGAGGCTTTCTTACCCAATACTCTTTAGATCCAACGATGGGAGTATGGTTTCAACGGCTAGTTTCTGAGATATTTTTATGTTTGCTGCTACTCGTTGATTGAACTCTACTACACATTGGATGAACTTTACCACAGTAATGGTATAGTTTGAATGAACTCTACCACACGTTGGATGAACTCTACTAAGCCATGGATGAACTATACCAAGCTATGGGTGAACTCTATCACACTAAACTGAACTCTACTACACTAAATGAACTCTACTACATGTAAGTGAATTATAGTGTATTATGTTTTGTCGTATCGTTTTCAAGATAGTGTTTGAACCTTTAAACGTGTTCTGATATAAGTGAAATGTTGCGGGAGACTTCGTGACACAGTGGTCTTTAGATCCAACGGTGGGATTATTTTTTCAACGGCTAGTTTCTGAGATATTTTGATGTTTGCTGCTACACGTTAGTTGAACTCTACTACACATGGGATGAACTCTACCACAGTAATGGTAGAATTTGGATGAACTCTACCAGACGTTGGATGAACTCTACCAAGCTATGGATGAACTATTCCAAACTTTGGGTGAATTATATTACACTAAACTGAACTCTACTACACTAAAAAGAACTCTATACATGTAAGTGAATTCTAGTGTAATATTTTCCGTCGGGTCGTTTTCAAGATAAAGTTTGAACCTTTAAATGTGTTCCGATCTGGGTGAAATTTTGTGGGAAGCTTCCTGACCCAGTGACCTTTAGATCCAACGATGGGATTATGGTTTCAACGGCTAGTTTCTGAGATATTTTGATGTTTGCTGCTACACGTTAGTTGAACTCTACTACACATTGGATGAACACTACCACAGTAATGGTAGAATTTGGATGAACTCTACCAGACGTTGGATGAACTCTACCTGACGTTGGATGAACTCTACTAAGCTATTGATGAACGCTACTAAGCTATGGGTGAATTCGATCACATTAAACTAAACTCTATTACACTAAAATGAACTCTACTACATGTAAGTGAATTCTAGTGTAATACTTCCCGTCGAGTCGTTTTCAAGACAGTGTTTGAACCTTCAAACGTGTTCCGATATGAGAGAAATTTTGCGGGAGGCTTTCTTACCCAATACTCTTTAGATCCAACGATGGGAGTATGGTTTCAACGGCTAGTTTCTGAGATATTTTTATGTTTGCTGCTACACGTTGATTGAACTCTACTACACATTGGATGAACTTTACCACAGTAATGGTATAGTTTGAATGAACTCTACCACACGTTGGATGAACTCTACTAAGCCATGGATGAACTATACCAAGCTATGGGTGAACTCTATCACACTAAACTGAACTCTACTACACTAAATGAACTCTACTACATGTAAGTGAATTATAGTGTATTATGTTTTGTCGTATCGTTTTCAAGATAGTGTTTGAACCTTTAAACGTGTTCTGATATAAGTGAAATGTTGCGGGAGACTTCGTGACACAGTGGTCTTTAGATCCAACGGTGGGATTATTTTTTCAACGGCTAGTTTCTGAGATATTTTGATGTTTGCTGCTACACGTTAGTTGAACTCTACTACACATGGGATGAACTCTACCACAGTAATGGTAGAATTTGGATGAACTCTACCAGACGTTGGATGAACTCTACTAAGCTATTGATGAACGCTACCAAGCTATGGGTGAATTCGATCACACTAAACTAAACTCTATTACACTAAAATGAACTCTACTACATGTAAGTGAATTCTAGTGTAATATTTCTCGTCGGGTCGTTTTCAAGACAGTGTTTGAACCTTCAAACGTGTTCCGATCTGAGAGAAATTTTGCGGGAAGCTTTCTTACCCAATACTCTTTAGATCCAACGATGGGAGTATGGTTTCAACGGCTAGTTTCTAAGATATTTTTATGTTTGATGCTACACGTTGATTGAACTCTACTACACATTGGATGAACTTTACCACAGTAATGGTAGAGTTTGAATGAACTCTACCACACGTTGGATGAACTCTACTAAGCCATGGATGAACTATACCAAGCTATAGGTGAACTCTATCACACTAAAATGAACTCTACTACATGTAAGTGAATTATAGAGTAATATTTTCCGTCGGGTCATTTTCAAGATAAAGTTTGAACCTTTAAACATGTTCCGATATGAGTGAAATTTTGTGGGAAGCTTCGTGACACAGTGATCTTTAGATCCAACAGTGGGATTATGGTTTCAACGGCTAGTTTCTGAGATACTTTGATGTTTGCTACTACATGTTGGTTGAACTCTACTACACATTGGATGAACTCTACCACAGTAATGGTAAAGTTTGGATGAACTCTACCGCACGTTGGATGAACTCTACCAATTTATGGATGAACTATACTAAGCTATGGGTGAAGTCTATCACACTAAACTGAACTCTACTACACTAAAATGAACTCTACTAAATGTAAGTGAATTATAGTGTAATATTTTCCGTCGAGTCATTTTCAAAATAAAGTTTGAACCTTTAAACATGTTCCAATATGAGTGAAATTTTGTGGGAAGCTTCGTGACACAGTGATCTTTAGATCCAACGGTGGGATTACGGTTTCAACAACTAGTTTCTGAGATATTTTGATGTTTGCTACTACATGTTGGTTGAACTCTACTACACATTGGATGAACTCTACCACAGTAATGGTAAAGTTTGGATGAACTCTACCACACGTTGGATGAACTCTACCAATTTATGGATGAACTATACTAAGCTATGGGTGAACTCTATCACACTAAACTGAACTCTACTACACTAAAATGAACTCTACTAAATGTAAGTGAATTATAGTGTAATATTTTCTTTCGAGTCATTTTCAAAATAAAGTTTGAACCTTTAAACATGTTCCAATATGAGTGAAATTTTGTGGGAAGCTTCGTGACACAGTGATCTTTAGATCCAACGGTGGGATTACGGTTTCAACGGCTAGTTTCTGAGATATTTTGATGTTTGCTACTACATGTTGGTTGAACTCTACTACACATTGGATAAACTCTACCACAGTAATGGTAGAGTTTGGATGAACTCTACCAGACGTTGGATGAACTCTACCAAGCTATGGATGAACTATTCCAAACTTTGGGTGAATTCTATTACACTAAACTGAACTCTACTACACTAAAAAGAACTCTATACATGTAAGTGAATTCTAGTGTAATATTTTCCGTCGGGTCGTTTTCAAGATAAAGTTTGAACCTTTAAATGTGTTCCGATCTGGGTGAAATTTTGTGGGAAGCTTCCTGACCCAGTGACCTTTAGATCCAACGATGGGATTATGGTTTCAACGGCTAGTTTCTGAGATATTTTGATGTTTGCTGCTACACGTTAGTTGAACTCTACTACACATTGGATGAACACTACCACAGTAATGGTAGAATTTGGATGAACTCTACCAGACGTTGGATGAACTCTACCTGACGTTGGATGAACTCTACTAAGCTATTGATGAACGCTACTAAGCTATGGGTGAATTCAATCACACTAAACTAAACTCTATTACACTAAAATGAACTCTACTACATGTAAGTGAATTCTAGTGTAATACTTCCCGTCGGGTCGTTTTCAAGACAGTGTTTGAACCTTCAAACGTGTTCCGATATGAGAGAAATTTTGCGGGAGGCTTTCTTACCCAATACTCTTTAGATCCAACGATGGGAGTATGGTTTCAACGGCTAGTTTCTGAGATATTTTTATGTTTGCTGCTACTCGTTGATTGAACTCTACTACACATTGGATGAACTTTACCACAGTAATGGTATAGTTTGAATGAACTCTACCACACGTTGGATGAACTCTACTAAGCCATGGATGAACTATACCAAGCTATGGGTGAACTCTATCACACTAAACTGAACTCTACTACACTAAATGAACTCTACTACATGTAAGTGAATTATAGTGTATTATGTTTTGTCGTATCGTTTTCAAGATAGTGTTTGAACCTTTAAACGTGTTCTGATATAAGTGAAATGTTGCGGGAGACTTCGTGACACAGTGGTCTTTAGATCCAACGGTGGGATTATTTTTTCAACGGCTAGTTTCTGAGATATTTTGATGTTTGCTGCTACACGTTAGTTGAACTCTACTACACATGGGATGAACTCTACCACAGTAATGGTAGAATTTGGATGAACTCTACCAGACGTTGGATGAACTCTACTAAGCTATTGATGAACGCTACCAAGCTATGGGTGAATTCGATCACACTAAACTAAACTCTATTACACTAAAATGAACTCTACTACATGTAAGTGAATTCTAGTGTAATATTTTCCGTCGGGTCGTTTTCAAGACAGTGTTTGAACCTTCAAACGTGTTCCGATCTGAGAGAAATTTTGCGGGAAGCTTTCTTACCCAATACTCTTTAGATCCAACGATGGGAGTATGGTTTCAACGGCTAGTTTCTGAGATATTTTTATGTTTGCTGCTACACGTTGATTGAACTCTACTACACATTGGATGAACTTTACCAAAGTAATGGTAGAGTTTGAATGAACTCTACTAAGCCATGGATGAACTATACCAAGCTATGGGTGAACTCTATCACACTAAAATGAACTCTACTACACTAAAATGAACTCTACTACATGTAAGTGAATTATAGAGTAATATTTTCTGTCGGGTCATTTTCAAGATAAAGTTTGAAACTTTAAACATGTTCAGATATGAGTGAAATTTTGTGGGAAGCTTCGTGACACAGTGATCTTTAGATCCAACAGTGGGATTATGGTTTCAACGGCTAGTTTCTGAGATACTTTGATGTTTGCTACTACATGTTGGTTGAACTCTACTACACATTGGATGAACTCTACCACAGTAATGGTAAAGTTTGGATGAACTCTACCGCACGTTGGATGAACTCTACCAATTTATGGATGAACTATACTAAGCTATGGGTGAACTCTATCACACTAAACTAAACTCTACTACACTAAAATGAACTCTACTAAATGTAAGTGAATTATAGTGTAATATTTTCCGTCGAGTCATTTTCAAAATAAAGTTTGAACCTTTAAACATGTTCCAATATGAGTGAAATTTTGTGGGAAGCTTCGTGACACAGTGATCTTTAGATCCAACGGTGGGATTACGGTTTCAACGGCTAGTTTCTGAGATATTTTGATGTTTGCTACTACATGTTGGTTGAACTCTACTACACATTGGATGAACTCTACCACAGTAATGGTAGAGTTTGGATGAACTCTACCAGACGTTGGATAAACTCTACCAAGCTATGGATGAACTATTCCAAACTTTGGGTGAATTCTATTACACTAAACTGAACTCTACTACACTAAAAAGAACTCTATACATGTAAGTGAATTCTAGTGTAATATTTTCCGTCGGGTCGTTTTCAAGATAAAGTTTGAACCTTTAAATGTGTTCCGATCTGGGTGAAATTTTGTGGGAAGCTTCCTGACCCAGTGACCTTTAGATCCAACGATGGGATTATGGTTTCAACGGCTAGTTTCTGAGATATTTTGATGTTTGCTGCTACACGTTAGTTGAACTCTACTACACATTGGATGAACACTACCACAGTAATGGTAGAATTTGGATGAACTCTACCAGACGTTGGATGAACTCTACCTGACGTTGGATGAACTCTACTAAGCTATTGATGAACGCTACTAAGCTATGGGTGAATTCAATCACACTAAACTAAACTCTATTACACTAAAATGAACTCTACTACATGTAAGTGAATTCTAGTGTAATACTTCCCGTCGGGTCGTTTTCAAGACAGTGTTTGAACCTTCAAACGTGTTCCGATCTAAGAGAAATTTTGTGGGAGGCTTTCTTACCCAATACTCTTTAGATCCAACGATGGGAGTATGGTTTCAACGGCTAGTTTCTGAGATATTTTTATGTTTGCTGCTACACGTTGATTGAACTCTACTACACATTGGATGAACTTTACCACAGTAATGGTAGAGTTTGAATGAACTCTACCACACGTTGGATGAACTCTACTAAGCCATGGATGAACTATACCAAGCTATGGGTGAACTCTATCACACTAAACTGAACTCTACTACACTAAATGAACTCTACTACATGTAAGTGAATTATAGTGTATTATGTTTTGTCGTATCGTTTTCAAGATAGTGTTTGAACCTTTAAACGTGTTCTGATATAAGTGAAATGTTGCGGGAGACTTCGTGACACAGTGGTCTTTAGATCCAACGGTGGGATTATTTTTTCAACGGCTAGTTTCTGAGATATTTTGATGTTTGCTGCTACACGTTAGTTGAACTCTACTACACATGGGATGAACTCTACCACAGTAATGGTAGAATTTGGATGAACTCTACCAGACGTTGGATGAACTCTACTAAGCTATTGATGAACGCTACCAAGCTATGGGTGAATTCGATCACACTAAACTAAACTCTATTACACTAAAATGAACTCTACTACATGTAAGTGAATTCTAGTGTAATATTTCTCGTCGGGTCGTTTTCAAGACAGTGTTTGAACCTTCAAACGTGTTCCGATCTGAGAGAAATTTTGCGGGAAGCTTTCTTACCCAATACTCTTTAGATCCAACGATGGGAGTATGGTTTCAACGGCTAGTTTCTAAGATATTTTTATGTTTGATGCTACACGTTGATTGAACTCTACTACACATTGGATGAACTTTACCACAGTAATGGTAGAGTTTGAATGAACTCTACCACACGTTGGATGAACTCTACTAAGCCATGGATGAACTATACCAAGCTATAGGTGAACTCTATCACACTAAAATGAACTCTACTACATGTAAGTGAATTATAGAGTAATATTTTCCGTCGGGTCATTTTCAAGATAAAGTTTGAACCTTTAAACATGTTCCGATATGAGTGAAATTTTGTGGGAAGCTTCGTGACACAGTGATCTTTAGATCCAACAGTGGGATTATGGTTTCAACGGCTAGTTTCTGAGATACTTTGATGTTTGCTACTACATGTTGGTTGAACTCTACTACACATTGGATGAACTCTACCACAGTAATGGTAAAGTTTGGATGAACTCTACCGCACGTTGGATGAACTCTACCAATTTATGGATGAACTATACTAAGCTATGGGTGAAGTCTATCACACTAAACTGAACTCTACTACACTAAAATGAACTCTACTAAATGTAAGTGAATTATAGTGTAATATTTTCCGTCGAGTCATTTTCAAAATAAAGTTTGAACCTTTAAACATGTTCCAATATGAGTGAAATTTTGTGGGAAGCTTCGTGACACAGTGATCTTTAGATCCAACGGTGGGATTACGGTTTCAACAGCTAGTTTCTGAGATATTTTGATGTTTGCTACTACATGTTGGTTGAACTCTACTACACATTGGATGAACTCTACCACAGTAATGGTAAAGTTTGGATGAACTCTACCACACGTTGGATGAACTCTACCAATTTATGGATGAACTATACTAAGCTATGGGTGAACTCTATCACACTAAACTGAACTCTACTACACTAAAATGAACTCTACTAAATGTAAGTGAATTATAGTGTAATATTTTCTTTCGAGTCATTTTCAAAATAAAGTTTGAACCTTTAAACATGTTCCAATATGAGTGAAATTTTGTGGGAAGCTTCGTGACACAGTGATCTTTAGATCCAACGGTGGGATTACGGTTTCAACGGCTAGTTTCTGAGATATTTTGATGTTTGCTACTACATGTTGGTTGAACTCTACTACACATTGGATGAACTCTACCACAGTAATGGTAGAGTTTGGATGAACTCTACCAGACGTTGGATAAACTCTACCAAGCTATGGATGAACTATTCCAAACTTTGGGTGAATTCTATTACACTAAACTGAACTCTACTACACTAAAAAGAACTCTATACATGTAAGTGAATTCTAGTGTAATATTTTCCGTCGGGTCGTTTTCAAGATAAAGTTTGAACCTTTAAATGTGTTCCGATCTGGGTGAAATTTTGTGGGAAGCTTCCTGACCCAGTGACCTTTAGATCCAACGATGGGATTATGGTTTCAACGGCTAGTTTCTGAGATATTTTGATGTTTGCTGCTACACGTTAGTTGAACTCTACTACACATTGGATGAACACTACCACAGTAATGGTAGAATTTGGATGAACTCTACCAGACGTTGGATGAACTCTACCTGACGTTGGATGAACTCTACTAAGCTATTGATGAACGCTACTAAGCTATGGGTGAATTCAATCACACTAAACTAAACTCTATTACACTAAAATGAACTCTACTACATGTAAGTGAATTCTAGTGTAATACTTCCCGTCGGGTCGTTTTCAAGACAGTGTTTGAACCTTCAAACGTGTTCCGATATGAGAGAAATTTTGCGGGAGGCTTTCTTACCCAATACTCTTTAGATCCAACGATGGGAGTATGGTTTCAACGGCTAGTTTCTGAGATATTTTTATGTTTGCTGCTACTCGTTGATTGAACTCTACTACACATTGGATGAACTTTACCACAGTAATGGTATAGTTTGAATGAACTCTACCACACGTTGGATGAACTCTACTAAGCCATGGATGAACTATACCAAGCTATGGGTGAACTCTATCACACTAAACTGAACTCTACTACACTAAATGAACTCTACTACATGTAAGTGAATTATAGTGTATTATGTTTTGTCGTATCGTTTTCAAGATAGTGTTTGAACCTTTAAACGTGTTCTGATATAAGTGAAATGTTGCGGGAGACTTCGTGACACAGTGGTCTTTAGATCCAACGGTGGGATTATTTTTTCAACGGCTAGTTTCTGAGATATTTTGATGTTTGCTGCTACACGTTAGTTGAACTCTACTACACATGGGATGAACTCTACCACAGTAATGGTAGAATTTGGATGAACTCTACCAGACGTTGGATGAACTCTACTAAGCTATTGATGAACGCTACCAAGCTATGGGTGAATTCGATCACACTAAACTAAACTCTATTACACTAAAATGAACTCTACTACATGTAAGTGAATTCTAGTGTAATATTTTCCGTCGGGTCGTTTTCAAGACAGTGTTTGAACCTTCAAACGTGTTCCGATCTGAGAGAAATTTTGCGGGAAGCTTTCTTACCCAATACTCTTTAGATCCAACGATGGGAGTATGGTTTCAACGGCTAGTTTCTGAGATATTTTTATGTTTGCTGCTACACGTTGATTGAACTCTACTACACATTGGATGAACTTTACCAAAGTAATGGTAGAGTTTGAATGAACTCTACTAAGCCATGGATGAACTATACCAAGCTATGGGTGAACTCTATCACACTAAAATGAACTCTACTACACTAAAATGAACTCTACTACATGTAAGTGAATTATAGAGTAATATTTTCCGTCGGGTCATTTTCAAGATAAAGTTTGAACCTTTAAACATGTTCCGATATGAGTGAAATTTTGTGGGAAGCTTCGTGACACAGTGATCTTTAGATCCAACAGTGGGATTATGGTTTCAACGGCTAGTTTCTGAGATACTTTGATGTTTGCTACTACATGTTGGTTGAACTCTACTACACATTGGATGAACTCTACCACAGTAATGGTAAAGTTTGGATGAACTCTACCACACGTTGGATGAACTCTACCAATTTATGGATGAACTATACTAAGCTATGGGTGAACTCTATCACACTAACCTAAACTCTACTACACTAAAATGAACTCTACTAAATGTAAGTGAATTATAGTGTAATATTTTCCGTCGAGTCATTTTCAAGATAAAGTTTTAACCTTTAAACATGTTCCAATATGAGTGAAAGTTTGTAGGAAGCTTCGTGACACAGTGATCTTTAGATCCAACGGTGGGATTACGGTTTCAACGGCTAGTTTCTGAGATATTTTGATGTTTGCTACTACATGTTGGTTGAACTCTACTACACATTGGATGAACTCTACCACAGTAATGGTAGAGTTTGGATGAACTCTACCAGACGTTGGATGAACTCTACCAAGCTATGGATGAACTATTCCAAACTATGGGTGAATTCTATTATACTAAACTGAACTCTACTACACTAAAAAGAACTCTATACATGTAAGTGAATTCTAGTGTAATATTTTCCGTCGGGTCGTTTTCAAGACAGTGTTTGAACCTTCAAACGTGTTCCGATCTGAGAGAAATTTTGCGGGAAGTTTTCTTACCCAATACTCTTTAGATCCAACGATGGGAGTATGGTTTCAACGGCTTGTTTCTGAGATATTTTTATGTTTGCTGCTACACGTTAGTTGAACTCTACTACACATTGGATGAACACTACCACAGTAATGGTAGAATTTGGATGAACTCTACCAGACGTTGGATGAACTCTACCTGACGTTGGATGAACTCTACTAAGCTATTGATGAACGCTACTAAGCTATGGGTGAATTCAATCACACTAAACTAAACTCTATTACACTAAAATGAACTCTACTACATGTAAGTGAATTCTAGTGTAATACTTCCCGTCGGGTCGTTTTCAAGACAGTGTTTGAACCTTCAAACGTGTTCCGATATGAGAGAAATTTTGCGGGAGGCTTTCTTACCCAATACTCTTTAGATCCAACGATGGGAGTATGGTTTCAACGGCTAGTTTCTGAGATATTTTTATGTTTGCTGCTACTCGTTGATTGAACTCTACTACACATTGGATGAACTTTACCACAGTAATGGTATAGTTTGAATGAACTCTACCACACGTTGGATGAACTCTACTAAGCCATGGATGAACTATACCAAGCTATGGGTGAACTCTATCACACTAAACTGAACTCTACTACACTAAATGAACTCTACTACATGTAAGTGAATTATCTCTCTCTCTGTTTTGTCGTATCGTTTTCAAGATAGTGTTTGAACCTTTAAACGTGTTCTGATATAAGTGAAATGTTGCGGGAGACTTCGTGACACAGTGGTCTTTAGATCCAACGGTGGGATTATTTTTTCAACGGCTAGTTTCTGAGATATTTTGATGTTTGCTGCTACACGTTAGTTGAACTCTACTACACATGGGATGAACTCTACCACAGTAATGGTAGAATTTGGATGAACTCTACCAGACGTTGGATGAACTCTACTAAGCTATTGATGAACGCTACCAAGCTATGGGTGAATTCGATCACACTAAACTAAACTCTATTACACTAAAATGAACTCTACTACATGTAAGTGAATTCTAGTGTAATACTTCCCGTCGGGTCGTTTTCAAGACAGTGTTTGAACCTTCAAACGTGTTCCGATATGAGAGAAATTTTGCGGGAGGCTTTCTTACCCAATACTCTTTAGATCCAACGATGGGAGTATGGTTTCAACGGCTAGTTTCTGAGATATTTTTATGTTTGCTGCTACTCGTTGATTGAACTCTACTACACATTGGATGAACTTTACCACAGTAATGGTATAGTTTGAATGAACTCTACCACACGTTGGATGAACTCTACTAAGCCATGGATGAACTATACCAAGCTATGGGTGAACTCTATCACACTAAACTGAACTCTACTACACTAAATGAACTCTACTACATGTAAGTGAATTATAGTGTATTATGTTTTGTCGTATCGTTTTCAAGATAGTGTTTGAACCTTTAAACGTGTTCTGATATAAGTGAAATGTTGCGGGAGACTTCGTGACACAGTGGTCTTTAGATCCAACGGTGGGATTATTTTTTCAACGGCTAGTTTCTGAGATATTTTGATGTTTGCTGCTACACGTTAGTTGAACTCTACTACACATGGGATGAACTCTACCACAGTAATGGTAGAATTTGGATGAACTCTACCAGACGTTGGATGAACTCTACTAAGCTATTGATGAACGCTACCAAGCTATGGGTGAATTCGATCACACTAAACTAAACTCTATTACACTAAAATGAACTCTACTACATGTAAGTGAATTCTAGTGTAATATTTTCCGTCGGGTCGTTTTCAAGACAGTGTTTGAACCTTCAAACGTGTTCCGATCTGAGAGAAATTTTGCGGGAAGCTTTCTTACCCAATACTCTTTAGATCCAACGATGGGAGTATGGTTTCAACGGCTAGTTTCTGAGATATTTTTATGTTTGCTGCTACACGTTGATTGAACTCTACTACACATTGGATGAACTTTACCAAAGTAATGGTAGAGTTTGAATGAACTCTACTAAGCCATGGATGAACTATACCAAGCTATGGGTGAACTCTATCACACTAAAATGAACTCTACTACACTAAAATGAACTCTACTACATGTAAGTGAATTATAGAGTAATATTTTCCGTCGGGTCATTTTCAAGATAAAGTTTGAACCTTTAAACATGTTCCGATATGAGTGAAATTTTGTGGGAAGCTTCGTGACACAGTGATCTTTAGATCCAACAGTGGGATTATGGTTTCAACGGCTAGTTTCTGAGATACTTTGATGTTTGCTACTACATGTTGGTTGAACTCTACTACACATTGGATGAACTCTACCACAGTAATGGTAAAGTTTGGATGAACTCTACCACATGTTGGATGAACTCTACCAATTTATGGATGAACTATACTAAGCTATGGGTGAACTCTATCACACTAACCTAAACTCTACTACACTAAAATGAACTCTACTAAATGTAAGTGAATTATAGTGTAATATTTTCCGTCGAGTCATTTTCAAGATAAAGTTTTAACCTTTAAACATGTTCCAATATGAGTGAAAGTTTGTAGGAAGCTTCGTGACACAGTGATCTTTAGATCCAACGGTGGGATTACGGTTTCAACGGCTAGTTTCTGAGATATTTTGATGTTTGCTACTACATGTTGGTTGAACTCTACTACACATTGGATGAACTCTACCACAGTAATGGTAGAGTTTGGATGAACTCTACCAGACGTTGGATGAACTCTACCAAGCTATGGATGAACTATTCCAAACTATGGGTGAATTCTATTATACTAAACTGAACTCTACTACACTAAAAAGAACTCTATACATGTAAGTGAATTCTAGTGTAATATTTCCCGTCAGGTCGTTTTCAAGACAGTGTTTGAACCTTCAAACGTGTTCCGATCTGAGAGAAATTTTGCGGGAAGTTTTCTTACCCAATACTCTTTAGATCCAACGATGGGAGTATGGTTTCAACGGCTTGTTTCTGAGATATTTTTATGTTTGCTGCTACACGTTGATTGAACTCTACTACACATTGGATGAACTTTACCACAGTAATGGTAGAGTTTGAATGAACTCTACCACACATTGGATGAACTCTACTAAGCCATGGATGAACTATACCAAGCTATAGGTGAACTCTATCACACTAAAATGAACTCTACTACACTAAAATGAACTCTACTACATGTAAGTGAATTATAGAGTAATATTTTCCGTCGGGTCATTTTCAAGATAAAGTTTGAACCTTTAAACATGTTCCGATATGAGTGAAATTTTGTGGGAAGCTTCGTGACACAGTGATCTTTAGATCCAACAGTGGGATTATGGTTTCAACGGCTAGTTTCTGAGATACTTTGATGTTTGCTACTACATGTTGGTTGAACTCTACTACACATTGGATGAACTCTACCACAGTAATGGTAAAGTTTGGATGAACTCTACCGCACGTTGGATGAACTCTACCAATTTATGGATGAACTATACTAAGCTATGGGTGAACTCTATCATACTAAACTGAACTCTACTACACTAAAATGAACTCTACTAAATGTAAGTGAATTATAGTGTAATATTTTCCGTCGAGTCATTTTCAAAATAAAGTTTGAACCTTTAAACATGTTCCAATATGAGTGAAATTTTGTGGGAAGCTTCGTGACACAGTGATCTTTAGATCCAACGGTGGGATTACGGTTTCAACGGCTAGTTTCTGAGATATTTTGATGTTTGCTACTACATGTTGGTTGAACTCTACTACACATTGGATGAACTCTACCACAGTAATGGTAGAGTTTGGATGAACTCTACCAGACGTTGGATGAACTCTACCAAGCTATGGATGAACTATTCCAAACTTTGGGGTGAATTATATTACACTAAACTGAACTCTACTACACTAAAAAGAACTCTATACATGTAAGTGAATTCTAGTGTAATATTTTCCGTCGGGTCGTTTTCAAGATAAAGTTTGAACCTTTAAATGTGTTCCGATCTGGGTGAAATTTTGTGGGAAGCTTCCTGACCCAGTGACCTTTAGATCCAACGATGGGATTATGGTTTCAACGGCTAGTTTCTGAGATATTTTGATGTTTGCTGCTACACGTTAGTTGAACTCTACTACACATTGGATGAACACTACCACAGTAATGGTAGAATTTGGATGAACTCTACCAGACGTTGGATGAACTCTACCTGACGTTGGATGAACTCTACTAAGCTATTGATGAACGCTACTAAGCTATGGGTGAATTCGATCACACTAAACTAAACTCTATTACACTAAAATGAACTCTACTACATGTAAGTGAATTCTAGTGTAATACTTCCCGTCGGGTCGTTTTCAAGACAGTGTTTGAACCTTCAAACGTGTTCCGATATGAGAGAAATTTTGCGGGAGGCTTTCTTACCCAATACTCTTTAGATCCAACGATGGGAGTATGGTTTCAACGGCTAGTTTCTGAGATATTTTTATGTTTGCTGCTACACGTTGATTGAACTCTACTACACATTGGATGAACTTTACCACAGTAATGGTATAGTTTGAATGAACTCTACCACACGTTGGATGAACTCTACTAAGCCATGGATGAACTATACCAAGCTATGGGTGAACTCTATCACACTAAACTGAACTCTACTACACTAAATGAACTCTACTACATGTAAGTGAATTATAGTGTATTATGTTTTGTCGTATCGTTTTCAAGATAGTGTTTGAACCTTTAAACGTGTTCTGATATAAGTGAAATGTTGCGGGAGACTTCGTGACACAATGGTCTTTAGATCCAACGGTGGGATTATTTTTTCAACGGCTAGTTTCTGAGATATTTTGATGTTTGCTGCTACACGTTAGTTGAACTCTACTACACATGGGATGAACTCTACCACAGTAATGGTAGAATTTGGATGAACTCTACCAGACGTTGGATGAACTCTACTAAGCTATTGATGAACGCTACCAAGCTATGGGTGAATTCGATCACACTAAACTAAACTCTATTACACTAAAATGAACTCTACTACATGTAAGTGAATTCTAGTGTAATATTTCCCGTCGGGTCGTTTTCAAGACAGTGTTTGAACCTTCAAACGTGTTCCGATCTGAGAGAAATTTTGCGGGAAGCTTTCTTACCCAATACTCTTTAGATCCAACGATGGGAGTATGGTTTCAACGGCTAGTTTCTGAGATATTTTTATGTTTGCTGCTACACGTTGATTGAACTCTACTACACATTGGATGAACTTTACCAAAGTAATGGTAGAGTTTGAATGAACTCTACTAAGCCATGGATGAACTATACCAAGCTATGGGTGAACTCTATCACACTAAAATGAACTCTACTACACTAAAATGAACTCTACTACATGTATGTGAATTATAGAGTAATATTTTCCGTCGGGTCATTTTCAAGATAAAGTTTGAACCTTTAAACATGTTCCGATATGAGTGAAATTTTGTGGGAAGCTTCGTGACACAGTGATCTTTAGATCCAACAGTGGGATTATGGTTTCAACGGCTAGTTTCTGAGATACTTTGATGTTTGCTACTACATGTTGGTTGAACTCTACTACACATTGGATGAACTCTACCACAGTAATGGTAAAGTTTGGATGAAGTCTACCACACGTTGGATGAACTCTACCAATTTATGGATGAACTATACTAAGCTATGGGTGAACTCTATCACACTAACCTAAACTCTACTACACTAAAATGAACTCTACTAAATGTAAGTGAATTATAGTGTAATATTTTCCGTCGAGTCATTTTCAAGATAAAGTTTTAACCTTTAAACATGTTCCAATATGAGTGAAAGTTTGTGGGAAGCTTCGTGACACAGTGATCTTTAGATCCAACGGTGGGATTACGGTTTCAACGGCTAGTTTCTGAGATATTTTGATGTTTGCTACTACATGTTGGTTGAACTCTACTACACATTGGATGAACTCTACCACAGTAATGGTAGAGTTTGGATGAACTCTACCAGACGTTGGATGAACTCTACCAAGCTATGGATGAACTATTCAAAACTATGGGTGAATTCTATTATACTAAACTGAACTCTACTACACTAAAAAGAACTCTATACATGTAAGTGAATTCTAGTGTAATATTTCCCGTCAGGTCGTTTTCAAGACAGTGTTTGAACCTTCAAACGTGTTCCGATCTGAGAGAAATTTTGCGGGAAGTTTTCTTACCCAATACTCTTTAGATCCAACGATGGGAGTATGGTTTCAACGGCTAGTTTCTGAGATATTTTTATGTTTGCTGCTACACGTTGATTGAACTCTAGTACACATTGGATGAACTTTACCACAGTAATAGTAGAGTTTGAATGAACTCTACCACACGTTGGATGAACTCTACTAAGCCATGGATGAACTATACCAAGCTATAGGTGAACTCTATCACACTAAAATGAACTCTACTACACTAAAATGAACTCTACTACATGTAAGTGAATTATAGAGTAATATTTTTCGTCGGGTCATTTTCAAGATAAAGTTTGAACCTTTAAACATGTTCCGATATGAGTGAAATTTTGTGGGAAGCTTCGTGACACAGTGATCTTTAGATCCAACAGTGGGATTATGGTTTCAACGGCTAGTTTCTGAGATACTTTGATGTTTGCTACTACATGTTGGTTGAACTCTACTACACATTGGATGAACTCTACCACAGTAATGGTAAAGTTTGGATGAACTCTACCGCACGTTGGATGAACTCTACCAATTTATGGATGAACTATACTAAGCTATGGGTGAACTCTATCACACTAAACTGAACTCTACTACACTAAAATGAACTCTACTAAATGTAAGTGAATTATAGTGTAATATTTTCCGTCGAGTCATTTTCAAAATAAAGTTTGAACCTTTAAACATGTTCCAATATGAGTGAAATTTTGTGGGAAGCTTCGTGACACAGTGATCTTTAGATCCAACGGTGGGATTACGGTTTCAACGGCTAGTTTCTGAGATATTTTGATGTTTGCTACTACATGTTGGTTGAACTCTACTACACATTGGATGAACTCTACCACAGTAATGGTAAAGTTTGGATGAACTCTACCACAAGTTGGATGAACTCTACCAATTTATGGATGAACTATACTAAGCTATGGGTGAACTCTATCACACTAAACTGAACTCTACTACACTAAAATGAACTCTACTAAATGTAAGTGAATTATAGTGTAATATTTTCCGTCGAGTCATTTTCAAAATAAAGTTTGAACCTTTAAACATGTTCCAATATGAGTGAAATTTTGTGGGAAGCTTCGTGACACAGTGATCTTTAGATCCAACGGTGGGTTACGGTTTCAACGGCTAGTTTCTGAGATATTTTAATGTTTGCTACTACATGTTGGTTGAACTCTACTACACATTGGATGAACTCTACCACAGTAATGGTAGAGTTTGGATGAACTCTACCAGACGTTGGATGAACTCTACCAAGCTATGGATGAACTATTCCAAACTATGGGTGAATTATATTATACTAAACTGAACTCTACTACACTAAAAAGAACTCTAGACATGTAAGTGAATTCTAGTGTAATATTTTCCGTCGGGTCGTTTTCAAGATAAAGTTTGAACCTTTAAATGTGTTCCGATCTGGGTGAAATTTTGTGGGAAGCTTCCTGACCCAGTGACCTTTAGATCCAACGATGGGATTATGGTTTCAACGGCTAGTTTCTGAGATATTTTGATGTTTGCTGCTACACGTTAGTTGAACTCTACTACACATTGGATGAACACTACCACAGTAATGGTAGAATTTGGATGAACTCTACCAGACGTTGGATGAACTCTACCTGACGTTGGATGAACTCTACTAAGCTATTGATGAACGCTACTAAGCTATGGGTGAATTCGATCACACTAAACTAAACTCTATTACACTAAAATGAACTCTACTACATGTAAGTGAATTCTAGTGTAATACTTCCCGTCGGGTCGTTTTCAAGACAGTGTTTGAACCTTCAAACGTGTTCCGATCTAAGAGAAATTTTGTGGGAGGCTTTCTTACCCAATACTCTTTAGATCCAACGATGGGAGTATGGTTTCAACGGCTAGTTTCTGAGATATTTTTATGTTTGCTGCTACACGTTGATTGAACTCTACTACACATTGGATGAACTTTACCACAGTAATGGTAGAGTTTGAATGAACTCTACCACACGTTGGATGAACTCTACTAAGCCATGGATGAACTATACCAAGCTATGGGTGAACTCTATCACACTAAACTGAACTCTACTACACTAAATGAACTCTACTACATGTAAGTGAATTATAGTGTATTATGTTTTGTCGTATCGTTTTCAAGATAGTGTTTGAACCTTTAAACGTGTTCTGATATAAGTGAAATGTTGCGGGAGACTTCGTGACACAGTGGTCTTTAGATCCAACGGTGGGATTATTTTTTCAACGGCTAGTTTCTGAGATATTTTGATGTTTGCTGCTACACGTTAGTTGAACTCTACTACACATGGGATGAACTCTACCACAGTAATGGTAGAATTTGGATGAACTCTACCAGACGTTGGATGAACTCTACTAAGCTATTGATGAACGCTACCAAGCTATGGGTGAATTCGATCACACTAAACTAAACTCTATTACACTAAAATGAACTCTACTACATGTAAGTGAATTCTAGTGTAATATTTCTCGTCGGGTCGTTTTCAAGACAGTGTTTGAACCTTCAAACGTGTTCCGATCTGAGAGAAATTTTGCGGGAAGCTTTCTTACCCAATACTCTTTAGATCCAACGATGGGAGTATGGTTTCAACGGCTAGTTTCTAAGATATTTTTATGTTTGATGCTACACGTTGATTGAACTCTACTACACATTGGATGAACTTTACCACAGTAATGGTAGAGTTTGAATGAACTCTACCACACGTTGGATGAACTCTACTAAGCCATGGATGAACTATACCAAGCTATAGGTGAACTCTATCACACTAAAATGAACTCTACTACATGTAAGTGAATTATAGAGTAATATTTTCCGTCGGGTCATTTTCAAGATAAAGTTTGAACCTTTAAACATGTTCCGATATGAGTGAAATTTTGTGGGAAGCTTCGTGACACAGTGATCTTTAGATCCAACAGTGGGATTATGGTTTCAACGGCTAGTTTCTGAGATACTTTGATGTTTGCTACTACATGTTGGTTGAACTCTACTACACATTGGATGAACTCTACCACAGTAATGGTAAAGTTTGGATGAACTCTACCGCACGTTGGATGAACTCTACCAATTTATGGATGAACTATACTAAGCTATGGGTGAAGTCTATCACACTAAACTGAACTCTACTACACTAAAATGAACTCTACTAAATGTAAGTGAATTATAGTGTAATATTTTCCGTCGAGTCATTTTCAAAATAAAGTTTGAACCTTTAAACATGTTCCAATATGAGTGAAATTTTGTGGGAAGCTTCGTGACACAGTGATCTTTAGATCCAACGGTGGGATTACGGTTTCAACAGCTAGTTTCTGAGATATTTTGATGTTTGCTACTACATGTTGGTTGAACTCTACTACACATTGGATGAACTCTACCACAGTAATGGTAAAGTTTGGATGAACTCTACCACACGTTGGATGAACTCTACCAATTTATGGATGAACTATACTAAGCTATGGGTGAACTCTATCACACTAAACTGAACTCTACTACACTAAAATGAACTCTACTAAATGTAAGTGAATTATAGTGTAATATTTTCTTTCGAGTCATTTTCAAAATAAAGTTTGAACCTTTAAACATGTTCCAATATGAGTGAAATTTTGTGGGAAGCTTCGTGACACAGTGATCTTTAGATCCAACGGTGGGATTACGGTTTCAACGGCTAGTTTCTGAGATATTTTGATGTTTGCTACTACATGTTGGTTGAACTCTACTACACATTGGATGAACTCTACCACAGTAATGGTAGAGTTTGGATGAACTCTACCAGACGTTGGATAAACTCTACCAAGCTATGGATGAACTATTCCAAACTTTGGGTGAATTCTATTACACTAAACTGAACTCTACTACACTAAAAAGAACTCTATACATGTAAGTGAATTCTAGTGTAATATTTTCCGTCGGGTCGTTTTCAAGATAAAGTTTGAACCTTTAAATGTGTTCCGATCTGGGTGAAATTTTGTGGGAAGCTTCCTGACCCAGTGACCTTTAGATCCAACGATGGGATTATGGTTTCAACGGCTAGTTTCTGAGATATTTTGATGTTTGCTGCTACAACGTTAGTTGAACTCTACTACACATTGGATGAACACTACCACAGTAATGGTAGAATTTGGATGAACTCTACCAGACGTTGGATGAACTCTACCTGACGTTGGATGAACTCTACTAAGCTATTGATGAACGCTACTAAGCTATGGGTGAATTCAATCACACTAAACTAAACTCTATTACACTAAAATGAACTCTACTACATGTAAGTGAATTCTAGTGTAATACTTCCCGTCGGGTCGTTTTCAAGACAGTGTTTGAACCTTCAAACGTGTTCCGATATGAGAGAAATTTTGCGGGAGGCTTTCTTACCCAATACTCTTTAGATCCAACGATGGGAGTATGGTTTCAACGGCTAGTTTCTGAGATATTTTTATGTTTGCTGCTACTCGTTGATTGAACTCTACTACACATTGGATGAACTTTACCACAGTAATGGTATAGTTTGAATGAACTCTACCACACGTTGGATGAACTCTACTAAGCCATGGATGAACTATACCAAGCTATGGGTGAACTCTATCACACTAAACTGAACTCTACTACACTAAATGAACTCTACTACATGTAAGTGAATTATAGTGTATTATGTTTTGTCGTATCGTTTTCAAGATAGTGTTTGAACCTTTAAACGTGTTCTGATATAAGTGAAATGTTGCGGGAGACTTCGTGACACAGTGGTCTTTAGATCCAACGGTGGGATTATTTTTTCAACGGCTAGTTTCTGAGATATTTTGATGTTTGCTGCTACACGTTAGTTGAACTCTACTACACATGGGATGAACTCTACCACAGTAATGGTAGAATTTGGATGAACTCTACCAGACGTTGGATGAACTCTACTAAGCTATTGATGAACGCTACCAAGCTATGGGTGAATTCGATCACACTAAACTAAACTCTATTACACTAAAATGAACTCTACTACATGTAAGTGAATTCTAGTGTAATACTTCCCGTCGGGTCGTTTTCAAGACAGTGTTTGAACCTTCAAACGTGTTCCGATCTGAGAGAAATTTTGCGGGAAGCTTTCTTACCCAATACTCTTTAGATCCAACGATGGGAGTATGGTTTCAACGGCTAGTTTCTGAGATATTTTTATGTTTGCTGCTACACGTTGATTGAACTCTACTACACATTGGATGAACTTTACCAAAGTAATGGTAGAGTTTGAATGAACTCTACTAAGCCATGGATGAACTATACCAAGCTATGGGTGAACTCTATCACACTAAAATGAACTCTACTACACTAAAATGAACTCTACTACATGTAAGTGAATTATAGAGTAATATTTTCCGTCGGGTCATTTTCAAGATAAAGTTTGAACCTTTAAACATGTTCCGATATGAGTGAAATTTTGTGGGAAGCTTCGTGACACAGTGATCTTTAGATCCAACAGTGGGATTATGGTTTCAACGGCTAGTTTCTGAGATACTTTGATGTTTGCTACTACATGTTGGTTGAACTCTACTACACATTGGATGAACTCTACCACAGTAATGGTAAAGTTTGGATGAACTCTACCACACGTTGGATGAACTCTACCAATTTATGGATGAACTATACTAAGCTATGGGTGAACTCTATCACACTAACCTAAACTCTACTACACTAAAATGAACTCTACTAAATGTAAGTGAATTATAGTGTAATATTTTCCGTCGAGTCATTTTCAAGATAAAGTTTTAACCTTTAAACATGTTCCAATATGAGTGAAAGTTTGTAGGAAGCTTCGTGACACAGTGATCTTTAGATCCAACGGTGGGATTACGGTTTCAACGGCTAGTTTCTGAGATATTTTGATGTTTGCTACTACATGTTGGTTGAACTCTACTACACATTGGATGAACTCTACCACAGTAATGGTAGAGTTTGGATGAACTCTACCAGACGTTGGATGAACTCTACCAAGCTATGGATGAACTATTCCAAACTATGGGTGAATTCTATTATACTAAACTGAACTCTACTACACTAAAAAGAACTCTATACATGTAAGTGAATTCTAGTGTAATATTTTCCGTCGGGTCGTTTTCAAGAAAAAGTTTGAACCTTTAAATGTATTCCGATCTGGGTGAAATTTTGTTGGAGGCTTTGTGACACAGTGATCTTTAGATCCAACGGTGGGATTACGGTTTCAACGGCTAGTTTCTGAGATATTTTGATGTTTGCTACTACATGTTGGTTGAACTCTACTACACATTGGATGAACTCTACCACAGTAATGGTAGAGTTTGGATGAACTCTACCAGACGTTGGATGAACTCTACCAAGCTATGGATGAACTATTCCAAACTATGGGTGAATTCTATTATACTAAACTGAACTCTACTACACTAAAAAGAACTCTATACATGTAAGTGAATTCTAGTGTAATATTTTCCGTCGGGTCGTTTTCAAGAAAAAGTTTGAACCTTAAAATGTATTCCGATCTGGGTGAAATTTTGTGGGAGGCTTCGTGACACAGTGATCTTTAGATCCAACGGTGGGATTACGGTTTCAACGGCTAGTCTCTGAGATATTTTGATGTTTGCTACTACATGTTGGTTGAACTCTACTACACATTGGATGAACTCTACCACAGTAATGGTAGAGTTTGGATGAACTCTACCAGACGTTGGATGAACTCTACCAAGCTATGGATGAACTATTCCAAACTATGGGTGAATTCTATTATACTAAACTGAACTCTACTACACTAAAAAGAACTCTATACATGTAAGTGAATTCTAATGTAATATTTTCCGTCGGGTCGTTTTCAAGATAAAGTTTGAACCTTTAAATGTGTTCCGATCTGGGTGAAATTTTGTGGGAGGCTACGTGACACAGTGATCTTTAGGTCCAACGGTGGGATTACGGTTTCAACGGCTAGTTTCTGAGATATTTTGATGTTTGCTACTACATGTTGGTTGAACTCTACTACACATTGGATGAACACTACCACAGTAATGGTAGAGTTTGGATGAACTCTACCAGACGTTGGATGAACTCTTCCAAGCTATGGATGAACTATTCCAAACTATGGGTGAATTCTATTACACTAAACTGAACTCTACTACACTAAAAAGAACTCTATACATGTAAGTGAATTCTAGTGTAATATTTTCCGTCGGGTCGTTTTCAAGAAAAAGTTTGAACCTTTAAATGTGTTCCGATCTGGGTGAAATTTTGTGGGAGGCTACGTGACACAGTGATCTTTAGGTCCAACGGTGGGATTACGGTTTCAACGGCTAGTTTCTGAGATATTTTGATGTTTGCTACTACATGTTGGTTGAACTCTACTACACATTGGATGAACACTACCACAGTAATGGTAGAGTTTGGATGAACTCTACCAGACGTTGGATGAACTCTTCCAAGCTATGGATGAACTATTCCAAACTATGGGTGAATTCTATTACACTAAACTGAACTCTACTACACTAAAAAGAACTCTATACATGTAAGTGAATTCTAGTGTAATATTTTCCGTCGGGTCGTTTTCAAGATAAAGTTTGAACCTTTAAATGTGTTCCGATCTGGGTGAAATTTTTTGGGAAGCATCCTGACCCAGTGATCTTTAGATCCAACGATGGGATTATGGTTTCAACGGCTAGTTTCTGAGATATTTTGATGTTTGCTGCTACACGTTAGTTGAACTCTACTACACATTGGATGAACACTACCACAGTAATGGTAGAATTTGGATGAACTCTACCAGACGTTGGATGAACTCTACCAGACGTTGGATGAACTCTACTAAGCTATTGATGAACGCTACCAAGCTATTGGTGAATTCGATCACACTAAACTGAACTCTATTACACTAAAATGAACTCTACTACATGTAAGTGAATTCTAGTGTAATATTTCCCGTTGGGTTGTTTTCAAGACAGTGTTTGAACCTTCAAACGTGTTCCGATCTGAGAGAAATTTTGCGGAAAGCTTTCTTACCCAATACTCTTTAGATCCAACGATGGGAGTATGGTTTCAACGGCTAGTTTCTGAGATACTTTGATGTTTGCTACTACATGTTGGTTGAACTCTACTACACATTGGATGAACTCTACCACAGTAATGGTAAAGTTTGGATGAACTCTACCACACGTTGGATGAACTCTACCAATTTATGGATGAACTATACTAAGCTATGGGTGAACTCTATCACACTAACCTAAACTCTACTACACTAAAATGAACTCTACTAAATGTAATTGAATTATAGTGTAATATTTTCCGTCGAGTCATTTTCAAGATAAAGTTTGAACCTTTAAACATGTTCCAATATGAATGAAATTTTGTGGGAAGTTTCGTGACACAATGATCTTTAGATCCAACGGTGGGATTACGGTTTCAACGGCTAGTTTCTGAGATATTTTGATGTTTGCTACTACATGTTGGTTGAACTCTACTACACATTGGATGAACTCTACCACAGTAATGGTAGAGTTTGGATGAACTCTACCAGACGTTGGATGAACTCTACCAAGCTATGGATGAACTATTCCAAACTATGGGAGAATTCTATTATACTAAACTGAACTCTACTACACTAAAAAGAACTCTATACATGTAAGTGAATTCTAATGTAATATTTTCCGTCGGGTCGTTTTCAAGATAAAGTTTGAACCTTTAAATGTGTTCCGATCTGGGTGAGATTTTGTGGGAGGCTTCGTGACACAGTGATCTTTAGGTCCAACAGTGGGATTACGGTTTCAACAGCTAGTTTCTGAGATATTTTGATGTTTGCTACTACATGTTGGTTGAACTCTACTACACATTGGATGAACTCTACCACAGTAATGGTAGAGTTTGGATGAACTCTACCAGACGTTGGATGAACTCTACCAAGCTATGGATGAACTATTCCAAAGTATGGGTGAATTCTATTATACTAAACTGAACTCTACTACACTAAAAAGAACTCTATACATGTAAGTGAATTCTAGTGTAATATTTTCTGTCGGGTCGTTTTCAAGAAAAAGTTTGAACCTTTAAATGTATTCCGATCTGGGTGAAATTTTGTGGGAGGCTTCGTGACACAGTGATCTTTAGATCCAACGGTGGGATTACGGTTTCAACGGCTAGTTTCTGAGATATTTTGATGTTTGCTACTACATGTTGGTTGAACTCTACTACACATTGGATGAACTCTACCACAGTAATGGTAGAGTTTGGATGAACTCTACCAGACGTTGGATGAACTCTACCAAGCTATGGATGAACTATTCCAAACTATGGGTGAATTCTATTATACTAAACTGAACTCTACTACACTAAAAAGAACTCTATACATGTAAGTGAATTCTAGTGTAATATTTTCCGTCGGGTCGTTTTCAAGAAAAAGTTTGAACCTTTAAATGTATTCCGATCTGGGTGAAATTTTGTGGGAGGCTTCGTGACACAGTGATCTTTAGATCCAACGGTGGGATTACGGTTTCAACGGCTAGTCTCTGAGATATTTTGATGTTTGCTACTACATGTTGGTTGAACTCTACTACACATTGGATGAACTCTACCACAGTAATGGTAGAGTTTGGATGAACTCTACCAGACGTTGGATGAACTCTACCAAGCTATGGATGAACTATTCCAAACTATGGGTGAATTCTATTATACTAAACTGAACTCTACTACACTAAAAAGAACTCTATACATGTAAGTGAATTCTAGTGTAATATTTTCCGTCGGGTCGTTTTCAAGAAAAAGTTTGAACCTTTAAATGTATTCCGATCTGGGTGAAATTTTGTGGGAGGCTTCGTGACACAGTGATCTTTAGATCCAACGGTGGGATTACGGTTTCAACGGCTAGTCTCTGAGATATTTTGATGTTTGCTACTACATGTTGGTTGAACTCTACTACACATTGGATGAACTCTACCACAGTAATGGTAGAGTTTGGATGAACTCTACCAGACGTTGGATGAACTCTACCAAGCTATGGATGAACTATTCCAAACTATGGGTGAATTCTATTATACTAAACTGAACTCTACTACACTAAAAAGAACTCTATACATGTAAGTGAATTCTAATGTAATATTTTCCGTCGGGTCGTTTTCAAGATAAAGTTTGAACCTTTAAATGTGTTCCGATCTGGGTGAAATTTTGTGGGAGGCTTCGTGACACAGTGATCTTTAGGTCCAACGGTGGGATTACGGTTTCAACGGCTAGTTTCTGAGATATTTTGATGTTTGCTACTACATGTTGGTTGAACTCTACTACACATTGGATGAACACTACCACAGTAATGGTAGAGTTTGGATGAACTCTACCAGACGTTGGATGAACTCTTCCAAGCTATGGATGAACTATTCCAAACTATGGGTGAATTCTATTACACTAAACTGAACTCTACTACACTAAAAAGAACTCTATACATGTAAGTGAATTCTAGTGTAATATTTTCCGTCGGGTCGTTTTCAAGATAAAGTTTGAACCTTTAAACTGTGTTCCGATGTGAGGTGAGATTTTGTGCGGAAAGGCTTCGTGACACAGTGATCTTTAGGTCCAACAGTGGGATTACGGTTTCAACAGCTAGTTTCTGAGATATTTTGATGTTTGCTACTACATGTTGGTTGAACTCTACTACACATTGGATGAACTCTACCACAGTAATGGTAGAGTTTGGATGAACTCTACCAGACGTTGGATGAACTCTACCAAGCTATGGATGAACTATTCCAAAGTATGGGTGAATTCTATTATACTAAACTGAACTCTACTACACTAAAAAGAACTCTATACATGTAAGTGAATTCTAATGTAATATTTTCCGTCGGGTCGTTTTCAAGATAAAGTTTGAACCTTTAAATGTGTTCCGATCTGGGTGAGATTTTGTGGGAGGCTTCGTGACACAGTGATCTTTAGGTCCAACAGTGGGATTACGGTTTCAACAGCTAGTTTCTGAGATATTTTGATGTTTGCTACTACATGTTGGTTGAACTCTACTACACATTGGATGAACTCTACCACAGTAATGGTAGAGTTTGGATGAACTCTACCAGACGTTGGATGAACTCTACCAAGCTATGGATGAACTATTCCAAAGTATGGGTGAATTCTATTATACTAAACTGAACTCTACTACACTAAAAAGAACTCTATACATGTAAGTGAATTCTAGTGTAATATTTTCCGTCGGGTCGTTTTCAAGAAAAAGTTTGAACCTTTAAATGTATTCCGATCTGGGTGAAATTTTGTGGGAGGCTTCGTGACACAGTGATCTTTAGATCCAACGGTGGGATTACGGTTTCAACGGCTAGTTTCTGAGATATTTTGATGTTTGCTACTACATGTTGGTTGAACTCTACTACACATTGGATGAACTCTACCACAGTAATGGTAGAGTTTGGATGAACTCTACCAGACGTTGGATGAACTCTACCAAGCTATGGATGAACTATTCCAAACTATGGGTGAATTCTATTATACTAAACTGAACTCTACTACACTAAAAAGAACTCTATACATGTAAGTGAATTCTAGTGTAATATTTTCCGTCGGGTCGTTTTCAAGAAAAAGTTTGAACCTTTAAATGTATTCCGATCTGGGTGAAATTTTGTGGGAGGCTTCGTGACACAGTGATCTTTAGATCCAACGGTGGGATTACGGTTTCAACGGCTAGTCTCTGAGATATTTTGATGTTTGCTACTACATGTTGGTTGAACTCTACTACACATTGGATGAACTCTACCACAGTAATGGTAGAGTTTGGATGAACTCTACCAGACGTTGGATGAACTCTACCAAGCTATGGATGAACTATTCCAAACTATGGGTGAATTCTATTATACTAAACTGAACTCTACTACACTAAAAAGAACTCTATACATGTAAGTGAATTCTAGTGTAATATTTTCCGTCGGGTCGTTTTCAAGAAAAAGTTTGAACCTTTAAATGTATTCCGATCTGGGTGAAATTTTGTGGGAGGCTTCGTGACACAGTGATCTTTAGATCCAACGGTGGGATTACGGTTTCAACGGCTAGTTTCTGAGATATTTTGATGTTTGCTACTACATGTTGGTTGAACTCTACTACACATTGGATGAACTCTACCACAGTAATGGTAGAGTTTGGATGAACTCTATCAGACGTTGGATGAACTCTACCAAGCTATGGATGAACTATTCCAAACTATGGGTGAATTCTATTATACTAAACTGAACTCTACTACACTAAAAAGAACTCTATACATGTAAGTGAATTCTAGTGTAATATTTTCCGTCGGGTCGTTTTCAAGAAAAAGTTTGAACCTTTAAATGTATTCCGATCTGGGTGAAATTTTGTGGGAGGCTTCGTAACACAGTGATCTTTAGATCCAACGGTGGGATTACGGTTTCAACGGCTAGTCTCTGAGATATTTTGATGTTTGCTACTACATGTTGGTTGGACTCTACTACACATTGGATGAACTCTACCACAGTAATGGTAGAGTTTGGATGAACTCTACCAGACGTTGGATGAACTCTACCAAGCTATGGATGAACTATTCCAAACTATGGGTGAATTCTATTATACTAAACTGAACTCTACTACACTAAAAAGAACTCTATACATGTAAGTGAATTCTAGTGTAATATTTTCCGTCGGGTCGTTTTCAAGAAAAAGTTTGAACCTTTAAATGTATTCCGATCTGGGTGAAATTTTGTGGGAGGCTTCGTGACACAGTGATCTTTAGATCCAACGGTGGGATTACGGTTTCAACGGCTAGTTTCTGAGATATTTTGATGTTTGCTACTACATGTTGGTTGAACACTACTACACATTGGATGAACTCTACCACAGTAATGGTAGAGTTTGGATGAACTCTACCAGACGTTGGATGAACTCTACCAAGCTATGGATGAACTATTCCAAACTATGGGTGAATTCTATTATACTAAACTGAACTCTACTACACTAAAAAGAACTCTATACATGTAAGTGAATCCTAGTGTAATATTTTCCGTCGGGTCGTTTTCAAGAAAAAGTTTGAACCTTTAAATGTATTCCGATCTGGGTGAAATTTTGTGGGAGGCTTCGTGACACAGTGATCTTTAGATCCAACGGTGGGATTACGGTTTCAACGGCTAGTCTCTGAGATATTTTGATGTTTGCTACTACATGTTGGTTGAACTCTACTACACATTGGATGAACTCTACCACAGTAATGGTAGAGTTTGGATGAACTCTACCAGACGTTGGATGAACTCTACCAAGCTATGGATGAACTATTCCAAACTATGGGTGAATTCTATTATACTAAACTGAACTCTACTACACTAAAAAGAACTCTATACATGTAAGTGAATTCTAGTGTAATATTTTCCGTCGGGTCGTTTTCAAGAAAAAGTTTGAACCTTTAAATGTATTCCGATCTGGGTGAAATTTTGTGGGAGGCTTCGTGACACAGTGATCTTTAGATCCAACGGTGGGATTACGGTTTCAACGGCTAGTCTCTGAGATATTTTGATGTTTGCTACTACATGTTGGTTGAACTCTACTACACATTGGATGAACTCTACCACAGTAATGGTAGAGTTTGGATGAACTCTACCAGACGTTGGATGAACTCTACCAAGCTATGGATGAACTATTCCAAACTATGGGTGAATTCTATTATACTAAACTGAACTCTACTACACTAAAAAGAACTCTATACATGTAAGTGAATTCTAGTGTAATATTTTCCGTCGGGTCGTTTTCAAGAAAAAGTTTGAACCTTTAAATGTATTCCGATCTGGGTGAAATTTTGTGGGAGGCTTCGTGACACAGTGATCTTTAGATCCAACGGTGGGATTACGGTTTCAACGGCTAGTTTCTGAGATATTTTGATGTTTGCTACTACATGTTGGTTGAACTCTACTACACATTGGATGAACTCTACCACAGTAATGGTAGAGTTTGGATGAACTCTATCAGACGTTGGATGAACTCTACCAAGCTATGGATGAACTATTCCAAACTATGGGTGAATTCTATTATACTAAACTGAACTCTACTACACTAAAAAGAACTCTATACATGTAAGTGAATTCTAGTGTAATATTTTCCGTCGGGTCGTTTTCAAGAAAAAGTTTGAACCTTTAAATGTATTCCGATCTGGGTGAAATTTTGTGGGAGGCTTCGTAACACAGTGATCTTTAGATCCAACGGTGGGATTACGGTTTCAACGGCTAGTCTCTGAGATATTTTGATGTTTGCTACTACATGTTGGTTGGACTCTACTACACATTGGATGAACTCTACCACAGTAATGGTAGAGTTTGGATGAACTCTACCAGACGTTGGATGAACTCTACCAAGCTATGGATGAACTATTCCAAACTATGGGTGAATTCTATTATACTAAACTGAACTCTACTACACTAAAAAGAACTCTATACATGTAAGTGAATTCTAGTGTAATATTTTCCGTCGGGTCGTTTTCAAGAAAAAGTTTGAACCTTTAAATGTATTCCGATCTGGGTGAAATTTTGTGGGAGGCTTCGTGACACAGTGATCTTTAGATCCAACGGTGGGATTACGGTTTCAACGGCTAGTTTCTGAGATATTTTGATGTTTGCTACTACATGTTGGTTGAACTCTACTACACATTGGATGAACTCTACCACAGTAATGGTAGAGTTTGGATGAACTCTACCAGACGTTGGATGAACTCTACCAAGCTATGGATGAACTATTCCAAACTATGGGTGAATTCTATTATACTAAACTGAACTCTACTACACTAAAAAGAACTCTATACATGTAAGTGAATTCTAGTGTAATATTTTCCGTCGGGTCGTTTTCAAGAAAAAGTTTGAACCTTTAAATGTATTCCGATCTGGGTGAAATTTTGTGGGAGGCTTCGTGACACAGTGATCTTTAGATCCAACGGTGGGATTACGGTTTCAACGGCTAGTCTCTGAGATATTTTGATGTTTGCTACTACATGTTGGTTGAACTCTACTACACATTGGATGAACTCTACCACAGTAATGGTAGAGTTTGGATGAACTCTACCAGACGTTGGATGAACTCTACCAAGCTATGGATGAACTATTCCAAACTATGGGTGAATTCTATTATACTAAAACTGAACTCTACTACACTAAAAAGAACTCTATACATGTAAGTGAATTCTAGTGTAATATTTTCCGGTCGGGTCGTTTTCAAGAAAAAGTTTGAACCTTTAAATGTATTCCGATCTGGGTGAAATTTTGTGGGAGGCTTCGTGACACAGTGATCTTTAGATCCAACGGTGGGATTACGGTTTCCACGGCTAGTTTCTGAGATATTTTGATGTTTGCTACTACATGTTGGTTGAACTCTACTACACATTGGATGAACTCTACCACAGTAATGGTAGAGTTTGGATGAACTCTATCAGACGTTGGATGAACTCTACCAAGCTATGGATGAACTATTCCAAACTATGGGTGAATTCTATTACACTAAACTGAACTCTACTACACTAAAAAGAACTCTATACATGTAAGTGAATTCTAGTGTAATATTTTCCGTCGGGTCGTTTTCAAGATAAAGTTTGAACCTTTAAATGTGTTCCGATCTGGGTGAAATTTTTTGGGAAGCATCCGGACCCAGTGATCTTTAGATCCAACGATGGGATTATGGTTTCAACGGCTAGTTTCTTAGATATTTTGATGTTTGCTGCTACACGTTAGTTGAACTCTACTACACATTGGATGAACACTACCACAGTAATGGTAGAATTTGGATGAACTCTACCAGACGTTGGATGAACTCTACCAGACGTTGGATGAACTCTACTAAGCTATTGATTTACGCTACCAAGCTATTGGTGAATTCGATCACACTAAACTGAACTCTATTACACTAAAATGAACTCTACTACATGTAAGTGAATTCTAGTGTAATATTTCCCGTTGGGTCGTTTTCAAGACAGTGTTTGAACCTTCAAACGTGTTCCGATCTGAGAGAAATTTTGCGGAAAGCTTTCTTACCCAATACTCTTTAGATCCAACGATGGGAGTATGGTTTCAACGGCTAGTTTCTGAGATACTTTGATGTTTGCTACTACATGTTGGTTGAACTCTACTACACATTGGATGAACTCTACCATAGTAATGGTAGAGTTTGGATGAACTCTACCAGACGTTGGATGAACTCTACCAAGCTATGGATGAACTATTCCAAACTATGGGTGAATTCTATTATACTAAACTGAACTCTACTACACTAAAAAGAACTCTATACATGTAAGTGAATTCTAATGTAATATTTTCCGTCGGGTCGTTTTCAAGATAAAGTTTGAACCTTTAAATGTGTTCCGATCTGGGTGAAATTTTGTGGGAGGCTTCGTGACATAGTGATCTTTAGGTCCAAACGGTGGGATTACGGTTTCAACGGCTAGTTTCTGAGATATTTTGATGTTTGCTACTACATGTTGGTTGAACTCTACTACACATTGGATGAACTCTACCACAGTAATGGTAGAGTTTGGATGAACTCTACCAGACGTTGGATGAACTCTACCAAGCTATGGATGAACTATTTCAAACTATGGGTGAATTCTATTATACTAAACTGAACTCTACTACACTAAAAAGAACTCTATACATGTAAGTGAATTCTAGTGTAATATTTTCCGTCGGGTCGTTTTCAAGAAAAAGTTTGAACCTTTAAATGTATTCCGATCTAGGTGAAATTTTGTGGGAGGCTTCGTGACACAGTGATCTTTAGATCCAACGGTGGGATTACGGTTTCAACGGCTAGTTTCTGAGATATTTTGATGTTTGCTACTACATGTTGGTTGAACTCTACTACACATTGGATGAACTCTACCACAGTAATGGTAGAGTTTGGATGAACTCTACCAGACGTTGGATGAACTCTACCAAGCTATGGATGAACTATTCCAAACTATGGGTGAATTCTATTATACTAAACTGAACTCTACTACACTAAAAGAACTCTATACATGTAAGTGAATTCTAGTGTAATATTTTCCGTCGGGTCGTTTTCAAGAAAAAGTTTGAACCTTAAAATGTATTCCGATCTGGGTGAAATTTTGTGGAGGCTTCGTGACACAGTGATCTTTAGATCCAACGGTGGGATTACGGTTTCAACGGCTAGTCTCTGAGATATTTTGATGTTTGCTACTACATGTTGGTTGAACTCTACTACACATTGGATGAACTCTACCACAGTAATGGTAGAGTTTGGATGAACTCTACCAGACGTTGGATGAACTCTACCAAGCTATGGATGAACTATTCCAAACTATGGGTGAATTCTATTATACTAAACTGAACTCTACTACACTAAAAAGAACTCTATACATGTAAGTGAATTCTAATGTAATATTTTCCGTCGGGTCGTTTTCAAGATAAAGTTTGAACCTTTAAATGTGTTCCGATCTGGGTGAAATTTTGTGGGAGGCTTCGTGACACAGTGATCTTTAGGTCCAACGGTGGGATTACGGTTTCAACGGCTAGTTTCTGAGATATTTTGATGTTTGCTACTACATGTTGGTTGAACTCTACTACACATTGGATGAACACTACCACAGTAATGGTAGAGTTTGGATGAACTCTACCAGACGTTGGATGAACTCTTCCAAGCTATGGATGAACTATTCCAAACTATGGGTGAATTCTATTACACTAAACTGAACTCTACTACACTAAAAAGAACTCTATACATGTAAGTGAATTCTAGTGTAATATTTTCCGTCGGGTCGTTTTCAAGATAAAGTTTGAACCTTTAAATGTGTTCCGATCTGGATGAAATTTTTTGGGAAGCATCCGGACCCAGTGATCTTTAGATCCAACGATGGGATTATGGTTTCAACGGCTAGTTTCTGAGATATTTTGATGTTTGCTGCTACACGTTAGTTGAACTCTACTACACATTGGATGAACACTACCACAGTAATGGTAGAATTTGGATGAACTCTACCAGACGTTGGATGAACTCTACCAGACGTTGGATGAACTCTACTAAGCTATTGATGAACGCTACCAAGCTATTGGTGAATTCGATCACACTAAACTGAACTCTATTACACTAAAATGAACTCTACTACATGTAAGTGAATTCTAGTGTAATATTTCCCGTTGGGTCGTTTTCAAGACAGTGTTTGAACCTTCAAACGTGTTCCGATCTGAGAGAAATTTTTGCGGAAAGCTTTCTTACCCAATACTCTTTAGATCCAACGATGGGAGTATGGTTTCAACGGCTAGTTTCTGAGATACTTTGATGTTTGCTACTACATGTTGGTTGAACTCTACTACACATTGGATGAACTCTACCACAGTAATGGTAAAGTTTGGATGAACTCTACCACACGTTGGATGAACTCTACCAATTTATGGATGAACTATACTAAGCTATGGGTGAACTCTATCACACTAACCTAAACTCTACTACACTAAAATGAACTCTACTAAATGTAATTGAATTATAGTGTAATATTTTCCGTCGAGTCATTTTCAAGATAAAGTTTGAACCTTTAAACATGTTCCAATATGAATGAAATTTTGTGGGAAGTTTCGTGACACAATGATCTTTAGATCCAACGGTGGGATTACGGTTTCAACGGCTAGTTTCTGAGATATTTTGATGTTTGCTACTACATGTTGGTTGAACACTACTACACATTGGATGAACTCTACCACAGTAATGGTAGAGTTTGGATGAACTCTACCAGACGTTGGATGAACTCTACCAAGCTATGGATGAACTATTCCAAACTATGGGAGAATTCTATTATACTAAACTGAACTCTACTACACTAAAAAGAACTCTATACATGTAAGTGAATTCTAATGTAATATTTTCCGTCGGGTCGTTTTCAAGATAAAGTTTGAACCTTTAAATGTGTTCCGATCTGGGTGAGATTTTGTGGGAGGCTTCGTGACACAGTGATCTTTAGGTCCAACGGTGGGATTACGGTTTCAACGGCTAGTTTCTGAGATATTTTGATGTTTGCTACTACATGTTGGTTGAACTCTACTACACATTGGATGAACACTACCACAGTAATGGTAGAGTTTGGATGAACTCTACCAAGCTATGGATGAACTATTCCAAACTATGGGTGAATTCTATTACACTAAACTGAACTCTACTACACTAAAAAGAACTCTATACACGTAAGTGAATTCTAGTGTAATATTTTCCGTCGGGTCGTTTTCAAGATAAAGTTTGAACCTTTAAATGTGTTCCGATCTGGGTGAAATTTTGTGGGAAGCTTCCTGACCCAGTGATCTTTAGATCCAACGATGGGATTATGGTTTCAACGGCTAGTTTCTGAGATATTTTGATGTTTGCTGCTACACGATAGTTGAACTCTACTACACATTGGATGAACACTACCACAGTAATGGTAGAATTTGGATGAACTCTACCAGACGTTGGATGAACTCTACTAAGCTATTGATGAACGCTACCAAGCTATGGGTGAATTCGATCACACTAAACTGAACTCTATTACACTAAAATGAACTCTACTACATGTAAGTGAATTCTAGTGTAATATTTCCCGTTGGGTCGTTTTCAAGACAGTGTTTGAACCTTCAAACGTGTTCCGATCTGAGAGAAATTTTGCGGGAGGCTTTCTTACCCAATACTCTTTAGATCCAACGATGGGAGTATGGTTTCAACGGCTAGTTTCTGAGATATTTTTATGTTTGCTGCTACACGTTGATTGAACTCTACTACACATTGGATGAACTTTACCACAGTAATGGTAGAGTTTGAATGAACTCTACCACACGTTGGATGAACTCTACTAAGCCATGGATGAACTATACCAAGCTATGGGTGAACTCTATCACACTAAACTGAACTCTACTACACTAAAATGAACTCTACTACATGTAAGTGAATTATAGTGTATTATGTTTTGTCGTATCGTTTTCAAGATAGTGTTTGAACCTTTAAACGTGTTCTGATATAAGTGAAATGTTGCGGGAGACTTCGTGACACAGTGGTCTTTAGATCCAACGGTGGGATTATGGTTTCAACGGCTAGTTTCTGAGATATTTTGATGTTTGCTGCTACACGTTAGTTGAACTCAACTACACATGGGATGAACTCTACCACAGTAATGGTAGAATTTGGATGAACTCTACCAGACGTTGGATGAACTCTACCAATTTATGGATGAACTATACTAAGCTATGGGTGAACTCTATCACACTAACCTAAACTCTACTACACTAAAATGAACTCTACTAAATGTAAGTGAATTATAGTGTAATATTTTCCGTCGAGTCATTTTCAAGATAAAGTTTTAACCTTTAAACATGTTCCAATATGAGTGAAAGTTTGTGGGAAGCTTCGTGACACAGTGATCTTTAGATCCAACGGTGGGATTACGGTTTCAACGGCTAGTTTCTGAGATATTTTGATGTTTGCTGCTACACGTTGATTGAACTCTACTACACATTGGATGAACTTTACCACAGTAATGGTAGAGTTTGAATTAACTCTACCACACGTTGGATGAACTCTACTAAGCCATGGATGACCTATACCAAGCTATGGGTGAACTCTATCACACTAAACTGAACTCTACTACACTAAAATGAACTCTACTACATGTAAGTGAATTATAGTGTATTATGTTTTGTCGTATCGTTTTCAAGATAGTGTTTGAACCTTTAAACGTGTTCTGATATAAGTGAAATGTTGTGGGAGACTTCGTGACACAGTGGTCTTTAGATCCAACGGTGGGATTATGGTTTCAACGGCTAGTTTCTAAGATATTTTGATGTTTGCTGCTACACGTTAGTTGAACTCTACTACACATGAGATGAACTCTACCACAGTAATGGTAGAATTTGGATGAACTCTACCAGACGTTGGATGAACTCTACTAAGCTATTGATGAACGCTACCAAGCTATGGGTGAATTCGATCACACTAAACTAAACTCTATTACACTAAAATGAACTCTACTACATGTAAGTGAATTCTAGTGTAATATTTCCCGTCGGGTCGTTTTCATGACAGTGTTTGAACCTTCAAACGTGTTCCGATCTGAGAGAAATTTTGCGGGAAGCTTTCTTACCCAATACTCTTTAGATCCAACGATGGGAGTATGGTTTCAACGGCTAGTTTCTGAGATATTTTTATGTTTGCTGCTACACGTTGATTGAA
>JAKUCM010000762.1:0-21669 GCA_023374145.1 Lepidium sativum | reverse complement strand
ACATACCTCCGTTTGTGGTTTCTTTACATTGAATTATGTTTCTATGTGATAGCTGAATGTCATGAGACATGATAAAAGAGAGCTGTCTGGCCAAAAAAATTTGTCATCCGACCCAAGTTCTTGAGATGGGAAGCAAGTCTACTAGTACAGTTACTTCTTTTAACAGGTTTTTTTTCTTTCTTTGAACTCGAACAGACAAAATGAACTTGGCTGGTGAACTAACTAATTGGAAACATATGGGTGGCCTGGTTTAGGTACTCTGATGGGCTTGTATCTGCAAGAGTTCTTGATACACTTCCCATTGACGTTCTCTGCAAAACCAAAGGCCTTCCTTGTCAAGTATGTCTTAATATAAACTTGTGTTAAATTTGGTGACTGACTACACAATGCGTAATGCTTTAGCCTTCTTTGTCTTTGGTTTGCAGGAATTAGGAAGCGATCACTTGGCACTTGTTTCCGAATTTTACTTTGAAGCGAACGGTTGAAGGCATCTAATGTAAACTAGTTTCGTTTTGCTTACGACTACATGTTTGTCTTGTGATCATAAGTTTGTAAGTATAAGCGTACGGATATTTCCGGATCATGGTGCGAAATCAAACCGACTTCCCCTTAATCATAAATATATATTTATATTTTCAGTTTTTGATATGGTCACTAGAGGATAACCTCTAAAGTTGACTCTGTTTCTGGATCTGAACCATACCAAAGATGAAATCGGTTTGAGCGTACCGAAAATCATTTAAATCAAAAAGAAGGAACTGAACTAATCGACTACGAGATCTTAAAGCTCGGAGATTGCGTGAGAGCTGTCGAATTGGATTGAAGGAAGAGAGAAGAAAGATAGAAATGGCGTTGAGCTCGCTGAGATGGGGATACGCACGGATCATAGCTGGAACACTTCTTGGCGGGACTCTCGGATTCTACGTAATGCATCGTATCGAAGTTAGCTACAAGGTCAGTTTCTTCTTTCTGTCTTCATCTAAGAAAGTTTGTGCTCGACTTATACTGTGGTGGTTTCTTTTTTGCACTTGGGTTTTACACAGATGAAGATGGAGGAAGCGTTAAAGCAATACGAGATGGACATGAAGAAGAGACAAGAAGCTGAGAGTCTTAGTCAGATCAGTGAAGATTCCGTCTAGCAATTCGATATAATTTGAAGCTCGCCTTCATTCCGTTTATTTTAATAGTTTCCTGTATTTTTCCGGTTTGATCTGGTCTCGCCTTGATAACGTAGAGAGAAAGTGACGTTAAAAAGACATTTTAAGGTAGAATGGAGATATGGACAAAGAAAAGAAGGTTGTAATGAGTGGAAGAGGCAGTAAGAGGAGGCAAGGGATGTCTTATCTTCGTGAACTTCACGTGCAAGCTGCATCCCCTCCCCATCGCCCTTTCCTCAACTTCCTTTTTCATTCTTTCCACCATTCAATTTCTCTTATTTCTCCCATCTGCTTTTTCTTGAAAATGATGTCTTCCACTTATTTTAACGCCTACTTTAGATCATTTTATCCTATTATCTTTTCTCCTTTAGATTAACTATGTGGGAAAGAGATCGATCCACAAAGCGGCTTCAATGACAAACTAACTAATAATTGCATTTCTGTTAAGGCAATTAACTAATAATTGCATCTCCAAATTAAATTCAAAGAAATATAGATCAAATATGGAGTGTGCCCAAAACCGTATTATCTTACATAAACCAATAATCGAACTGATCTGTTAATTCATATTTACCGATTGCGGTATCTCTAAAGAGAAAAGAGACAAGAAAACAATACGTCAAATCAATTCAAAAGATAAAAACAAGTATTTTGAAGCATAATGGGAAGCTAGCAAGCTAGTGAGTCATATTTCACAAGTGGCCTTTGTATGTTTTGGGTTGTTTCGTTGAAGTGTCTAATATCAATGGTGGGGAATACTTTCTCCTTATCTCTTTCTCTCTCTCTCTCTCTCTCTCTCTCTCTCTCTCTCTCTCTCTCTCTCTCTCTCTCAATCTCAATATATAAAATCATGAACTTTCACTTTCCTTTTAAACACCCTTCAAATACAATCATCAGTTTACACCATTATAATATTAAAGAATGAGGGAGAAGTCAAAGGAATTTGAAGCTGTGAAGAACTGGGAGAAGAAGAACAAGGCTTCTCCAAGTAAAGCAGCTGGGGAGTTTCTAAGAAAGAAGAAAGGAAAGTTCTACATCATTGGAAAATGTATTACAATGCTTCTTTGTTCGCACGAGTGATCATCATCAAACACATTTATATGTATATACAAGATTAGTAGCTAGAGCTCTCATATATATACCTCTTTACATTGTCCCTTGTTCATTTTTCTCTCATTTCATGTGTGATCTCTTGTTAATTTTGTTCTATATATCACTCTATATTTATCTTCCCAACTATACATATACGTCCTGATAAAACATAAAAAATATTATCTTAATTTAGTCTTGTGTTCAAATATGCACTTTTCCAAAAAACTTTTACTGGAATTTGTTTCCACATAGTTGTGTAATCCTAGATTTGTCAATTAAATTGTTTGCAAAATTTGATATAACAAAAAAATCGGTGAAAATAATGAACAGTTATATATATAAAAATATAATCTGGAGGCAGAAGTCAATAAGAGAGAATCAATGGACTGTGTCTCTCTGTTGTTGTCTTGTTCATGACTTGAGAACTAAAACATGAACACTTGACACTTGAGTTTTTTTTTTTTTTTTTTTAATGGTTAAAGTATTACACTATATTTTTGGTAGGTGAGGAAAACGAGTATTCCGTACATGAAATATTCTTATTGGGTCAGAGCCCAAATAATCCTTTTTACACTTTAAAGTCTAAACGTCGTCGTCGCGGTTGTCTTCTATCTTTCTCCTTCCGTTCCGCTCGTGGCGTCGTACTCCTCGAACGCAGCCTTTTCTATTCTTCTTTTCGCCGGAAGTTTTTCAGGTAAGATGTCTGTTTCCCTCGCTTCATTCTCTGTTCGGTTCAGTTTCATATAGAATAGGCAACTTCTGAGTTCTGAATCGGCAATCGATTACGACATATCGCAAGAGAAATCAGATTTTTTGATAAATCTTTTGTGTTGAATTTCTTTCATCTGGTTCTGTTGATTTCACTCTTTGCATATTAAACTTTCAAAAAACATCTTTTCTGTGTTGTTTGAATTTCTCATTTGGGTTTTCTATCTCGGCACAGCGAATTTTATTTTCAGCTGGTTAGTAGTTTCAGTGACTACTGAGGTAACAATGGTTGTAGAAACTCTCGAGAGTTTTGATGAAGGTTCAAAGAAAAGGCATGTGAACGGATGTGATGTCGCGGTTCCTTGTTCTGGCGATGAGTTTAGCAATGGAGACACAAATTATGCTCCTGGTGTTTCATCCGTAAGCTAAAAAATGGCTTTCCCCTTGATGCACTTCCACGGCTTTTGGCTTCTTCTGCTCTTGTGACACCAACCAGTTTTATGTCTTATGCAGAAAAGAGCTCGGATTTCAAGAGACATGACTTTTCAAGATATTTACGATGCTGATGATGATGATGAGGAGGAGGATGATAGTGATTGGGAACCTGTGCAGACGCCTGTCGAGTTTGTAAACTGGTGTTGCGTCAATTGCACTATGTCCAACCCTGGTGATATGATCCATTGTTTTGTACGTTTTCTATTTACTACTTTCTTGCTCCACTACTACTTTTGTGATCTCAAAGTGACATATGTATGGCTGTGCACAATGTGCATTGATTATGTATCAGTAAAGTTGATTCCTTGATGTAGATATGTGGTGAGCACAAGGAATCTGGCATTCTGAGGCATGGTTGTTTTGCGTCTCCATTTTCTGAAGATACTGGTCTCACTGAAGTCATAGAGAAATATGAAGGTAGGAATTACTTGCTTTGTTTTTTTGCTGCTTCACTTCCACATTATCTATTTTTAAATAACTCTAAGCATGCTCAATTGTCTTTTAACTTGATCTTAGGAAGCTCATCTGCAACCAACTCAACAGCTGTTGGGTTCGACGAGAGAATGTTGCTACACTCAGAAGTATGATCCTGTTACCGTTATGTTCTCCCGAGGAATCTCTAAATCTGTTGACATTTATATGAATTATTATCTCCAAAACATTTCTATCTGTTTCCACTTTAACATGTGCTGATGGCATGCTTAAAAAGTTTGAAGTGAAGGCACATCCACATCCTGAGAGACCTGATCGTCTTCGAGCTATAGCTGCTAGTCTTGCCACAGCTGGTATTTTGGGTTTACAGTCATGAAAATATGAATATGTTCCAATCTGAAGAGTTACATTGCTGGGAGTAGTTATGGGATTCCTTACCTTTGTAATTTTGCAGGTGTTTTTCCTGGAAGATGCTTGCCTATTATCGCAAGGGAAATCACTAAACAAGAACTCCAGATGGTGAGCTGCTACTTAATTGTCTTAAAGAGAGTTATAACTGCCAATATTTTGCTCACGGCAGTTCTACTGCAAACAATTTGATAGCTGATTTTAATTTTATAATTTTGAGGTCCACACTTCGGAGCATGTTGACGCTGTTGATATTACAAGCAGGCTTCTCTATAGGTCTGGATTTCAAATTATTGTAAATTGCTTGTATACCAGACTGTTCGAACATGACTCATAATTTCCTTTGCCTGAGTTACTTCTCATTTATCTCCTTTTCCTCTGAATGCTGTTCTTTTCCCACTGTCTGGCAGCTACTTCACTGCTGACACGTATGCTAATGAGTATTCAGCATGTGCTGCTAGACTTGCAGCAGGTGTGTGCGCTGATCTAGCTACAGAAATATTTTCTGGCCGTATTAAAAATGGTTTCGCATTGGTATGTCTACTTCACCGTAATTTTAAAGTTTAAAGATACAACAATGCTGTTGCTTGAAATTGAGATTACAATGTATCATTTTTGAAAAAACATCTTTGATTGAATCAGGTTAGACCTCCCGGTCATCATGCTGGCATCAAGAATGCTATGGGGTTTTGCCTTCACAATAATGCAGCTGTTGCTGTATTAGTAGCACAAGCAGCAGGGGCAAAGAAGGTGCTAATTGTGGACTGGGTAATGTTACTGATAACTCAATGCTGGGTGGTTTTGTAGAACAGCAGAATCCTTTAATTCATTATACACTGCACTGCAGGATGTCCATCATGGAAATGGAACCCAAGAAATATTTGAACAAAACAAATCTGTAAGCTACGACCTAATTCTATGCATGTCTGCCCATCAAGATTGAAGTGTCGGATGCAGTAAATTATCTTTGTGAATTGACCTTGTTTGTTTTTATAATTGGGAACCATTGTTTAGGTATTGTACATTTCCTTGCACAGACATGAGGGAGGAAACTTCTATCCCGGTACTGGAGCTGCTGACGAGGTACCTATGCTCTTCTGCTGTTTAACATTGTTTCACCCAGCATTCATTAGTAGATTTAGTTGGTTGATAACATAATTTTACTCCAATTTTCAAATCCTATTACACTAAGATGTCAATGTAGTATAATAGGTGTTAATTCAAGTGGGAGTGTAACTAGCAAAAATAAAAATCAAAGTAAATCAACGGAACAAAGTGCAATTAAAGTAAATAACGAAACAAAGTGAAGTGGTGAGTAAACAACGGAACAAAATGCAGTTAAAGTAAACAACGGAATAAAATGCAGTAAAGGCAAAAATCAGTTGTAGTGAAAACAACTAAGCAATGGATGAGAAAAAAAGTTTCTTAAGGAGCGGAAATCATGGACCAGCATCTCACGTAAAGTCACTGAATCGGTTAACAAACTCAAACAAAGCATATCTCTAGGCAATAAAATTATAACTATTGAGTCAACTTTCGTGGCAAACAATCTTAGTAAAGCTATCAACCGCCCTTATCATCATAAGCTTTTAACAATCTAACAAGCGTGAAACAACAATTTAAAATAGTCAAGTAAACACTTTAGACAATTAATCTCTTAAGCTAAGAATGTGAATTTCTGAGACGGTTGAATCAGACAGTTCAACACACCTATCGAGAGTTACACATCTAAGAGCATGTTTCAATTGATCAGAAAGGAACAAGCATTAAGAACACCGAAACAAAGGAGATCAATATTATTCTACTCTTAAGCGACTTAGCAAACTTTAAGATTCACGCTGGTTTAATCCGTTCTCTCAGGAATCCTAAGTTAACTACTCAGAAACCATGGGTAAAACAATCAAAATAACAATCAAAGTGGATGACATGATAATCAAATTCAGAAAGTAAATCTAGAATAACAGAAAACTGAAACTAAATTAAAAGATATAAAACGAAAGTAGAATTCGTGTTATGGAATTACAACAATGAAAAGCTCAAAAAGTTTTTGAAGTAGCGGTAAAATCTTAGATAAAAAAGTTTTCATAACACCAAAGAGGTATTTATACCAATCCCTGTTAAAGCTAAAAATGAAAACGAAAATAAAAGAGTAGGATAGTTGATTCGACTTTATGGATCGAGTCGAGTAATTGAACCGTCAAACTTTGGTCCGGTCCATTACGCCGTTGGATTCCAATTCGAGTTACCGTTGGATTCAAACTCGAGTTGTCATTGCCGTGACTTCAGGTTCTGAGTCACCTTGACGTGGCTTCATGATCCGGTCTAGTACGCCGTTGTGTTCCAATCCGAGTTACTGTTGGATTCAAATTCGAGTTGTCGTTGCCGTGGCATCATAATCTGAGTCGTCGTGGCATCGTGATCCGAATCGCTGTGGCGTGACTTCATGATCCAAACTTCTTGAAAATAATCAATGTGTATGGTATGCAAATGTAACATACACGAAGAAACTACAAATGACTCTAATGAAACTACAAATGAATCGAATGTGATGTAAATGCAACAAATACGTATGAAAAGTGAATTAAAAGTGACTCCCAAAACATATTAAAATGCGTATATATCATTGGTATATATGCTTATGCCTTAGATGTTTTTAGTTTGCTTTATGTCTAAGGGATTATATTTTGTTTTCTGCAATTTCCGAAATCTATTTGAATTTTTCCTATGCAGCAGAGCAATAGTTGTAATATAAATTATTGGATGCAGGTTGGTACAAATGGCGGGGAAGGTTATTGTGTGAATATACCATGGAGTTGCGGTGGAGTTGGTGATAAAGACTATATTTTTGCGTTTGCGCATTTGGTTCTTCCCATAGGTATATAGTCGTTCTACGTTTCCTCTTTTGAGTTTCTTCAATGATGTGTCGATAAACGTTTTGGCTTAATTGATGACTAATATGTTCAGGAAGTGAACCGAATACATTTGGCTCGCTTTTGAATGTGCGTCTAGACTAAGTTCAACTGAAACCTTCCCTTGCAGCTTCTACATTTTCACCAGATTTTGTTATCATATCAGCGGGATTTGATGCGGCTAGAGGAGACCCACTAGGATGCTGTGATGTAAGCTTTATATTCTGGTGCTGTAATTGACAAGTTTTGAAATCACTGTATAGTTTGTAAATTTGAACAGAGGATGTTCTACTCTTTTTCAGGTGACTCCTGCTGGCTACTCTCGAATGACACAGATGTTAAGTGATCTTTGCGGCGGTAAAATGCTAGTTATTCTCGAGGGCGGGTATGCATTTTGCAGTTTTAAAATATACTCTCAGTTTCAGGGGTCATTTCAATATTCTATTGTTTTCACTTTCAGCTACAATCTTCGCTCCATATCGTCTTCTGCTACAGCAGTGATCAAGGTTAATCTCTATTTCAAACATGATATACTTCAAATCTGCATATGTTTATGGAGATTCATGATAATCTTTGTAGGTGCTTCTTGGTGAAGATCAGGAGAACGACTTACCCATCGTTACCACTCCTTCAAGTGCCGGCCTGCAAACTGTTCTTGAAGTACTGAATATTCAAAAGAAATTCTGGCCATCGCTTGCGATCAGTTACTCCAAAATACTCTCAGAGTGGGAAACACGTCTGATGGAAAGCAAAAGTGAGTGATTCTTCCCAAAAGAAACTGTCTCCTTCATCTCACTTTTTCCTGATATAATCTCAATGGTTTTGCAGAAAATCAAATGAAAAAGAAGCTTGTTCGGGTTCCGTCATGGTGGAAATGGGGACGAAAGAAACTTTTGTACAACTTTCTTGCAGCCCGCATGAACTCGAGATCAAAAAGATTTTAGAAAGCATCTTCCTAATCCCTCGTAGCAACTGTATCATATCTTAACTTTTGATACCGCGAGAGTAACATTAAATCATAGGTCACTGATCAAGCTATCTCATTGTTGTTCAATAGTTCTTTGCCTTAGGTTTACGCATTTCCTCAAACGTTGCTTAATCCTTTTTGGTGTAAACATTATTTCACTTAGTCCAGAGATCTCATTTGAGGTTAATACTTCTTAGCATTAGGTGTCAGAGAACAAACAGGTGAGTAAACGAAACGAAGTTTACTTACAAAAAGGATGACATTACGTTTTGTGAACTCATTCTGTCTCATACAAAGCAATGGCCATGAGCTACAAAGACCAGATTTGAGCCGTTTACAACACCAAAACCACAGAAGATGAAAAGTCTCTTCACAGAAAACGCTTGAGCCAGTGGCAGTCTGCAGCATCTTTTTCTAACTCATCTTTCATCTCACGTACCCGTTGAAGTGAATCTTTAAGCTCCATTTTATCAAGTGGCATCTCTGCAAATTCTTTCAGAAACTTGTGAGCTCGTGCTGCACCTTTTATCACCTCCTCTGGATCATCATCTCTGCTCTTTCTCTTCATGCTTTCCTGCAAACAACATGAGAATTTCATACTGTCACATGGTAATCTACTAATCTAATTAAGTTCATGTTTCAAAACACTATAAAAAATTGTTCTGATTACTAGCAGTTCAACGGGAAGTTGGGCCCCGTTGAGTTCTTATGTTTTCACGTCTATAACTATTTATTATAAAAGCGCAGACACTAAAAATGGGCGAGAAAATTCCATTTCCAACCAGGGACATAAGGCAAAAACGAATCCACACCTCATTGTTAATTATCATGGAAGACGGAGAGAAATCCTCCAGTTCTGCAGCTTTTTCTCTTGCGAGGGCTACTACGCTTTCTGGGAAGTTGGCAAATTCAGCCACATGGATACCAAAGCTCTGGTCACAGGCCCCTGGTTCAACCTAACCAGACAAACATCACACCACAAAAATGTAAACTTCAACTTTGTAAGAAACTCAGACAAGTAGTTAAGATAAATCAGAAACTAGACAAGTTGTCTAGATAAATCAGAAATTCAAACCAGCAGATACAATTTTATTTTATAAACCAACCTTGTAAAGCATGGTGAGTTTCCGGCTTTCCGTGTCAATGTGAGCGCTGACATGGAAGTTTGCCACACCAACGGTATCACCAGCGACCTCAGAGTTTGCTTGAGACAAGGCAGTCAGTTCATGGAAGTGAGTAGCGAACAGGGTTGGTGCTTTCTTTACTTGAACCAGATGCTCACATATAGCCCAAGCTAAACCTGATATAGTCACCAAGATAATGTTGAGAACCGGAAAGTCTTAAGTGATGAGAATACCGAACTTAGATGAAAGAGGGGGGGAAGGGAAGAGAAGCTAACCAAAACCATCATAGGTTGAAGTTCCACGACCAAGCTCATCAATTATTATCAGTGACTTTTCAGTGGCACCTTTCAATATCGATGCGGTTTCAAGCATTTCTTGCATAAAAGTAGACACTCCACGGAGCTAAAACACCAAAGAAAACAAAAGTTTGGAATAAGAACCTTCAGATTTCAGCAGTTTTGTTCATTGAGATGTGGGTTAAACTTCAACTCACTTGGCAATCGCCTGCTCCTACACGGGCAAAGATGCAATCTCTGATGGAAATGGCAGCTTTGTCACAAGGAACAAAGGAACCAACTTGAGCCATCAGTACAATCACACCAACCTGGAATTTTTCAATGACAAGACACCGATTTTAATCATAAGCCCATGAAACAAGACCAAACTATATGAAACCATCATACCTGGCGAATAAAAGTGGACTTCCCACCCATGTTAGGCCCTGTTACTATTTGGAACCAACTTTTCCCTCTCATCTGATTACACAGAACAATAAAGGGTAATCATCGGGATTGCTTCAAGTCAAAAGAAAAAAAATATGAAAACAAAGGCTGTGGTTTAATTTAGCACTACGATACTTACAAGTCTGCAATCATTTGGTATAAAATTGACCCAATCTTGGGCTTCTACGCATGGATGTCTGCTTCCTTCCAATATAATATCTCCAGTATCCTACCATTTATAGAGTATGCTTTTAACAATATGACAAAAATTGCCAAAAAAACAACTTCTCATTTCGGAACAAAACAATCAACTTAACATTGTCCTACCGAAGAGGTGACTTCTGGCCTACAGTATGGAGTAGGGCAACTGGTAGCCAAATCAGCTAAGCTTAACAAAACATCCATTTCAGAAAGCAATCCAGCTAAGTCCTCAAACACCTAAACAATATAATATATAGAATATAACTTCCATATATGTATTTTACTAAGATTTAATATGAATAACTAAACATACCTCAGAGAAGCTGGTAACAGTCTGAACTACACGATCAACAAGCTCCTTTTGACAGCTCTTATATTCGTCAACAACACTTTGGTACTGGTCCCCAAGTTTCTTAAGCTTTGTGTTAGTGAATTTCACTCCATCTTTGCGAGTCTCCAGCACAATAAATTGTGTTGAAAGCTTCTTCCTGATCTTTGGCTCTTCCTTCTTCGTGATCCTGAACACATGCCCAAATTGCGCTGCTTTGTCAAGTTTTAAAGTTTTGTCGACTTGAAGATCGAGTTCCATAGCCGTCTTTTTGTGCAATTCGTGAATCTGCTGCTCCAGCACTTCTTTCTGATCTTTCAGAGATGCTAATGTGGTGTCGTAGCTTGAAGATATCATGTATTCTCCATTTTCTAGCTGGTCAAGATCTACAGAGTACTCTACCAAATCGATGAACTTTCCAAGGTGATCTTGGTCTGATAAAGCCTCAAGCTTTTTCAGGTACCTCTCACTGATGAGTGATGAGAATTCTCCGGTGTACTGTTGCAGAGCTGTTTTGATGAATGGAAGCCTTATAGTTGACTGCCGAAAGAAGATGCAGACTTAATCAATAATAATATTCGAAAAAACTTATTAACATACCTTAAAAAAATATGCATTAAATACATCTGTGTAATTGAAACTGAACTTTTCTAACATCCAGAGAATCAGATTAAAGTATGGAAAGTACCTGATACAGTTTGATAATGTGTTGTAACCCTCCTCTTCTTCTTTCAAGACTCCGCACAAGCCTCTCAATATCTGAGATTCGCTTCAGATGCTGCCTGAGATCTTGCCTTAACCCAGCTTCTTCAACAAAGCACTGAACTATATCTAATCTCATCTTAATCTCATTCAAATCCACTAGAGGTTGCTTTAGCCATATATGAAGCAGTCTCTTACCCATCCCAGCGGTGCATGTTCTGTTCATGAGACCGAACAAACTAAAATTCTTATTAGCATCAGTTTTGCTCTCCATCACATTCATTGCCCTCATAGCTGCAGAGTCGAGTCTCATGAATCCGCCAATGTCATATCTGCGGATTGTAAAGTTCCCATAGTTATCTTCGTCAGAGAGAAGTTCAGAAAATGAGAGTAATGCGCCTAGAGCAGGAGTAGCAAGCTCAAACCCAGATATCAAATCTCTAACAGGTTCAATATTCCCTTTAACCAATCTCTTTAGATCTGAATCTAAATCTCGTCCTTTGAACTCATTTTTCTTCCTCTGCGTTATCATCACAGCACACCTCTCCAGAGAATCGTGCAAGCTTTGGCATTCATTGGTTTTGCCGGATTCAGCTGGAAAAATGCATTCTTTTGCGCCTAGAGCAACCAGTGAAGACTCCAGATTGGTGAAGCGGCTATCATCAAGAAATTCAGCAAGTCCAAGAATTCGCCTAGTCAGATCAACATAGGCCATCCCGACTGTGCATCTGCTCTCCTGAAAATTTGGATATATAGATACAACAACTGGAGTGTCCTGCATTTCATTGTTTGCAAACAACACATCTTCAAAGCTTCCGATGTTTCCAGGAGAGCCTGTTTTCACAAGTCTCCAATTCGAGCCACTTCCCTCATAAAGCTCTATCGTATGGTCATTTCTCTCCAAGAGAAGATCCCGAGCAATTGTTTCAAACATGTTCCTACTAATGCTTACGCTTGAAAGAGCATTTGATCCACTCCCGAGCTGGCGTAAAGCAGTGGTCGTATGATAATATGTCTTTGCAATGAAAACTGAATTTTCACCATGAGCTGTATAATAGTCCTGCAAATGCAATTAAATTTGTTTTCCATAAACCAAACTGCAAAATGACATTCTTCGATACAGAAATAAAAGAATCATGTACACCGTTCAAACAACCATTCAGAGATCATTGAGAACAAACAAAAGTTGGAACTATAAACTCACCTTGCGATCAAAGAATCTAACAGCTCTCGAGTCCTGAAGCAAAGAACAAACGAAACCCACATAAGCATAGATCAAGATATCGTTAATGACTCCAGTTTTTTTTCATAAGTAGCTTCCCAATGAACAAATGTCTACACTTGAGCCCCTAATTCTTTAGACCTGTCATTCCCGAGTCAATTCACCGGAATCATTGCAATTTGTGGCTATGTACAGTATATTTTCCCAGAAATAGAAAGAAAAGGAGACTTACATTTGGTAGCGTTTTGTAGAACGAGAGAAACCCTTGAGCCTGCTTAGCATCTTCAAAAACATTTTTTAACACAAAAAGAAGACAATATCAGACTTTTTGTAAAACCCATAACCCAAATGAAAACTCGAATCCAAAAAGAGGGTAAAAAACTAGGGTTTTACATTACCCAATTTCAGCTCCGGAAGGTTGTTCTGTTCCTCGAAATTTCCCTCCATTGGAAGCTAGAGAAAGCAAAAATCCTTAAACTACGCTCAACGAGTAAAGGAGCAAATATTCCTCTTTCGTGTTTTCCCAAAGGAACTGGAATATAAAGCGACTCGAAAAATATAACGTGCGAATTGGCGGGAAAAGGGATTGGCGGCAAGTTTTACCTTACCGGCGGCGCGTGAATCGACGTTTTTTGAGCCACGCGTGTTTATTTCGATGTTGGTCAAAGGCCCATTAAAGCCCAATATAAACTTACTGGGCTAACAAACATTTGTCCACCTACCAGAATCACGACAACTGGATATACAAATACTTAAAGGTTGTGTCTTGGTAGAAACTTATGATCCACGACAATTGGATGATGATAAATCTTCTTCACATCTCATTTATCCAAATAATTAAATTTGTGTTATGGAAAACTTCTGACACAGGGAAGTGGAAGGTTTTGTACTATAAAGCACTATATGGACGATGATGATGGCCTTTAATGAGCCACAAAAGTCGTCTGAACTTATCTTTATGTCATTTATGGTTCCAAATCGTCAGGTATATTCCTCCTCTTTTTTTCTTTTCTTTTTTACTATATTATTCCCTATTTATCTTTTTTTATTGTATGTTTTCTTCGATTCATATTACATTTTCACCAATCCCATTATCTTTTTCTTACTACACAATTTTAACTTTTTCATTTTGGCAGAGAATAAAAAGCTTATACATTTGTGGATACTAATAGGGATAAGTTTGTACAAATTAATGTTGATATGTAATTATATTTTGGGATTGGACAAGGTGACGACAAGCACTTACTATTATGATACAAACCATCAAGATACAAATCATGTAATAATTTAAGAGATGTGGTATAGAAATCAATAAGCATATATACCTTTTGTCAATAAAGTAACTATTTGATTGGAATATGAATCAAATTCATTATCTGATTTTTAGCTAAATTAGGAGCCATTTGTTTCTTGACAAATTAATAAGTAATATTAATTGGGTTGATTAAAAAACAATGTGTTGGAAAATGTTATGGGAAGAAGATATTATTATCACATCCTAGAGTTTAAAGGGTCCCCAGTAATTTCCTGTCATGACGATATATCAGAAAAAAACTTTAGAGAGTACAGCCAATGACTTAACCAACCCATGATACACTCACACGACCTTATTTCTGCACATACACACATTCATATATTAATATCCGTATACATCTTAGTGTGTGGTGCAATTATAATTGATAAAAGAAAACATATCTTGTTATGTCTTTTCCCACTTCGACATTGTGTTTTTAAGATCACTAAGCTCCAGTTAGTACACGTTTAATTATTATCAAACCCATCATCCGAAAAGAAATAACCATCATTTTCAAAGGTTAGTACCTATGAATTTGGTACGTGTTTCCCATTAAATTATATTTCAAACTTTACATGCACTATATCAAGACATGACGTCTAAGGATAATTCACTATTTATACATGGCACATAAATAAAGATGTAATATGTTTATATGTAAACAGCATATTGCATCATAAACCATATTTAGAGGTGAAGCTTAGAACAAATATAAAGTAAAGGAAGTGTGTTCTAAAGTTTTTAAATGATAAAAATAAAAGGGTATTGATCATGATGTTACATCGTCCACAGAACATCAACTTCAATGTAAATCCCTAAATTTATGGTCAGATTCCAGGATGGGAACTAGAGATTCTTTGAGAAGATAATCGATTTACATTTTGTGTGTATATATATATGTGTGTGAGTGATGTATTAAGTATATTTTCAAAACAAGACATGTGAAAGACCATTAAGGTGATCAAGGACTCAACTCGACAAAACTATTCGATAATTATTACATCACTGGATAATAATTAAGTTATTTGGCAATTTGGAGTTCTAGTAGTAGAAATTTAGAATATGACTTTATTGTTTTATATTTCCCACCATATAGCTATTAGAATATTTTAATTTTATATTCTGAGGTTAACAAGACATAATTGCTAGTTCTGTAACATCTTTCCCACAAGGTAAGAGGGGCCATGTTTGAGTCTCAGCAGCTGCAAGGAGGGGATTTAGCAACCAACTCTTGTCCCCGGCCCATGAAGATTATAGGTTTCTCAGAACTTCTTGTAGGAAAACAAAAAAACAAGACATGATTTAAAAAGTGTCCAAACATAATTTCACAATTCTAGTACTTGCAATTCAAGTCTTATTTTTAATTATTTGTTAATTGAAAACGTTTAGCCCTTCTAAACAATTGTTTTAACTATGGTTTCTGAAAGCAACATTTTTATAAGACAACAACGATCGTATGATGATTAGCTTACACTTGGATACAGGTCACAATGTGATTAGCATTCTTATTGACCTCAGACTATTCTGATCAATATGATGTTGATGCCTTTTACTTAAGTTGTGTGAAAAATATATAATAATTAACAATATGAAAATGTGGTGTTGTCAAATCTCCTTAACTTAAGCGTGAAAGTAGGAACATTGCCTATCTCTATCTATTCGCTATCCCTAAACCTCAAAGAAGCTCTACATCAACTTGTTACTATCCCATTAAGCCATGTCGCTCTGCAATTTAATCGATTCGCTATATATAAAAGATAAAACTTTTCTCCTCATTTTGTAAATGAAAAAGACATAAACCAAGTTGGATTTTTTTTAATGTAATATACACGAGGTGTTAGGCATTGAATTTTTAGTAAAATCGATTGAACTGAAGTAAGTTTAGACTAGCTTGTTAACAAAACAAAATAAAAGTTTAGACGAACTCTTAAATAATCATTTTATGTGCTGATGAAAAAATTGGATGCTTATGATGATTATATATTTTAGACAGTTTCGTTTGTCTTATAGTCGGAATCTTGTGACTACTTCGACGAATATATAGTGACGATTTATTTATAAATTGTGTGGTACTTGAATTCTCTAGTACATATATATAAGAACAATTGTGATGTAATAATCTTTATTTTCTTTTGTAACTCCAATTAAATAAAGTTTAAACTTCGTTTTTGTGGTCTCGAGAATTAGTTTTGGGGAAAAAAATATCAAGAATACGAAAGGAAGAAGAAGTCAGTAAATGAGTTTGCCCATGAAGAAAAGTACAGACAAACACACATAATTATCCAGACACATTTCCATGAACGGAAATAGAGCAAATGAATGGTAATCTAAAAGAGCATAAGACATATTTGCTATATATAGAATATGATTCATTATCAACCAAAGAACCAAAGGATAAAGAAGAAGATTACAACCTATCATCAAAGTAAAAATACATAATTCTGTAAAAACAAAGTTTGAAATTTGTACTTTGAGAATGATGATAACGAGTGACTGAGATTTGTAACCAACGACATTAGGAATAAATAGCTAATATAACACATAATGAAAGCACTCAGAGGCAAAGCAAAATCAAAAAGAAGAAAAAAAGGACTAACAAAAGACTGAAACTTTGATTTTGGGTCACTAATTAATAAACAACTTAAAAAAGATTAAATAGGAAGAAAAAGTATGGTGAAAATATGTTGTTGTCTTGTTGAAGGGTAATGAGAAAGAAGAATTGAAAGCAACATTAGAAGAAGCCAGCGAGTACATCCATTATAGTCAGTCATGTGGTCCTCCTGATAATGGCAGGCCTAGAGGAAGAGAGAGAGAGAGAGAGAGAGAGAGAGAGAGAGAGAGAGAGAGAGAGAGAGAGAGAGAGAGTTGAATGTGGTGGATAATTAGATGAAGAAGACGGCATGTATAAATGGAAAGAGTGGAAAAATAATGAATGACCAAAGTAGTTAACTGTTTTTACAATGACAATTTGGAAGAGGTTTTACACTGTCTTATCTTGCACGTAAGTTCCTGCAATACCTGCTTATACACACATAGAGAGAGAGAAATGTGCTGATGAGTAGCAATAATCCATTAACTAAAGTTTTAACTCTTTTTGATCATTTATGTTACCACGAAGTTTAGATTGAAACTCTAATCTTCGTATATTCGAAACCGCTTTTAGATATTTTTTTTGGAAAAACTCTTCCTCTCACACAAACTGAGATTCAAACTGAGAACTTTTCTACCTGAAATACTGCAAGTCGGGCGAGCTTGTCCGAGTATGTGTTCTTGATCTTACTTAAAAGAGAATACAAAATAAACGTATAAATCAAGAGTTATGTAAACTTAACTAGACAATGTTATTATTCATCACCATTTGTTATTTGTCTGTTTACCTAAAATAAACAATGTTTTAGTTAACTAACTTTTTTGCATCATGTAATGTAACATTAAGAATATGAGTTTGACCAAGTGGTCAATACCTATACCTATTTTTTTGCACAGAAGTTTTACTTCATAAAGACATGGTGTAATCAGATCTAATAAGATTTAGAATTTAAGTTATGGATTAGATCTTATCGATCTAATTTTTGATAAAGGAAATGTTGAAAAATAGATTATCAACACCAGGTAAAGTTTCAAAAATAGTGCAAACTTTCAAATTCTTTAAGAAATCACAAAAGTTTGTGTCGTAAACCCACTATCGCACAACGTTTGTGTCATAATCTCAGAATCACACAAATTTTTAAACTTAGTGTTTTGTCTTTAATTACGATAAAAATCATGTTTTAAAAATTTAGTTAATGTATACCATACCAAATCACTATATTTTTAGTTTGACTAAGACCCATTAAATAATTCAAATTTTTGTAAAATATTTGAGGTTTACTATAATTTAGAAATTAGAATTATAAAATGTGATTTTGTTTAGACCGAAATATTGTTTTGATGGGTACATTATATAAAAATCACATGGTCTTATATAGTTTAATAGATCTAGGTCAAACTAAAAATATGGGTATGTTTCTTTATTTTAATTACAATCTCAAAAACTTGAATTTATTTATAATTAAGGAAAAACATTCAATTTAATATATTGTGTAGTTTTAAATTAAAATTTAAATCTTTGGGTGATTTTGGGTTTGCGGTACAAACTTGATATGATTCCTTAAACAGATATAAACTTAATGTGGTTTAAATTATTTTTGAAATTTTATGTTATATTCCAGATTGATAATCCTTAAAAATTTGATTAAGTATTTGACCAACAAAAAGATAAAAGTTGACAAGTACAGTGGATGGTAATTACAATTTAAATTTTGATATATATAAACTAGATTATCATTCGTGCGGTCCAGAAAATATTTTTTTATATTTGTAGTTATTTATATTTTATAATATTTAAATATGATATTTTTTTACTTTATTCTTTTATGATTTGATTTGTATATACAAATTCAATCATTTTATATATTTAATAAACTAAAAATTAATTTATAATGATGACTCGTATTATACACCAAATATATTTTTTTGATCTCTGTTTATTAAATCTTTGATGCATTATATGCTTGTATATAATTCTTTTTACTCAAATAAAGTATTTAAACTCGTGTTCATAAAGTTTGTGGACCTATGTTCATTTAGGTTGTAAGATCCCTGTTTGTTTAGTTCTTAAACTCATATTTATTTAAATTTTAGATTTGTGTTTGTTTATGTTTTAAGATATGCATTCATTTTAGTTTTTAAACTTGTGTTCATTTAAATTTTTAGACATGTGTCCATTTAAATTCATATATTCGTTATCATAAAATATTTTTATTGTTTTATGTATATTATAATAAATTTATTATTAAATTATATAATTTTTTTATATTTAATAATGTAATTAGTTTGTTGGAAAATGATGGAATTAATTTTACAAATAAATAAATAATTTTTAAACAGTTGAATTTTGTTAATTTTTCTGGTCTAACAAATCAGGTATTCTAAATATGTATATATATACATATAATTTCATCTAACAATTGTGAATTTTGGTTAATAGTGAATTTGTTTTATTATTTTATATCTCTGTTAAACCATATATTTGTTAATGTTGTATTTAGTAACAATACAACATTATAAGCAATAATAAAATAAAATCCAATACTATTTTCAAATATTATAACTTAAAATTTTGTTATCATTTTGAAATATACCAAAATATAGTAAATACAAAATACATCCAAACTGATATATATCATATATTATATAATATACAATTATATTTTTCGAGTATATATTATATATACTATTATATTCGAGTGTATATAGTTAGTTTGAAAACCTATAATATATGAAGCGCACGGAATGGTGTTAGCGTGAAGAATTTGTTATATTTTCCTTGTTTAGGTAAATTATACTCTATATAATTTCGAATATACACTATTTCAGAAATTAAAAAGTTACTTTTTTTTATTAAAAGAATTCTACCTTCGATACATCTTCTTTCCATTGTCGAAATGTAAATTGTTGAACCATATAAATGATCGGATTTTGCATCTATGTCTCTCATAACATAATATTGTTCATAAATCACTACAAGAAAACATGTCATTTGCGAGATAACCTATCTATTGCTATTTTGCGACACATTTGCAACATTGAAATTCCGTAGCAGGATTTATGTTTTTCCCTATAAATACATCACCATGATAAGTAATAAGAGAGAGAAACTAGTGAGAGAAAATTTTGTTGGTAAAAAAAAAATTTTTAGAGATTAATATATTCAGTTTTTCTGGAAAAAATAAATGACGTCGAAACATGAAGTGTTCGCATTACGAGGATGGATGTATAATCGATGGGATATGGAGACTGGAGAAGTGACGAAGGAGTTCCGAGATGGGTTGCGAGCATTTATAAATCAGGCGACAAATAACCCATATACTCAAAATGACGGTAACATCTTTTGTCCATGTATAAAGTGTAGGAACAAAAAATATTTGAATATTGATATGGTGAAAAGACACAAAGATTTACTCCAAACTATTATGTCTGGTTTTCACATGGGGAGGAGTACAATTTGGGTGCTGGAAGTAGTAATACCGGGTGCTGGTGTTATTGATCAACCTAGTCATGATAATGCTAATTATAATTATAACGGTAGTATGTTTGAAAAATATGCTCATTTACAAGGAAATATGTATCATGATATGATTACAGATGTATATCATGGTAATATTCTCGGTATCATTGAAAATAGTATTGAAGAACGTAACACTGAAGCAAAACAATTTTATGATACACTAGATGTTGCAAATCAACCCATTTATGAGGGATGTATATATGTCTATCTAAACTGTTTTTAGCATCTAGGTTGATGTATATTAAAAGTGAAGGAAACATAAGTGAGAGAAGTATGAATCAATTTGTTGATGTGCTTAAAGAGTATTTGCCATAAGTTAATAATTCTGCTGAAAATTATTATGAAATGCATAAGGTAGTTGTGGGTCTTGGATTACCATCAGAATTGTAACAATATTTTGATTTATTGGTTTATTAGTTACAGAAGAAAATTGTACACAAATATAAATGGATTTTAAATTATGTGTTGACAGATATAAACCTATATCTATATTCTTATTTCCATAAACGTAAAAAATCTATATTGTTTTGGAAACCTATATATGTATATATTATAAATATATATTAATAACAATTAATACGTAACAATATTTTGTATATACTATAAATATAAATAATATTTTTTTCTAATAACAAATTTAATAAATCCAAAACTTAAAATCTAACATATGACTTAAGGTTGTATTTTCAAAAGGTTATATTTTTATTATATAGAAGATATCATACATAACCAATGTGTATATAGTTGACAAAGTCACTATAAATTAATTATCCGGTTAATGAACTCTTAGTAACCACAAATTAGTCGTGTAATGGAGTGGATACACGTATTCATGGTATCCGTCAAATTAGTATTCATATACATATCCAAAAGTTGTAAATATCTGGAATTTAGATATCTATGAAAAATAGATATTCATAGATATTAGTACTTGTACCTGTTTCTGATTTTTATTTTTTCTCTAAAAAATGTTAATTTTTTTCCTTAAAAACATATTAAAACAAATATTACTTTTTTCTCTTAAAATTATTATTTTCCTTCAAAAAAAAATAATATTGAAAAAAACAAATATAAAAAAATATATATGTTTTGGTAACTAAAACGTAAAAAAATATTAAAAGTTATGGATAACCAAATATCTGGACATGATATCCATATTAATATATGTATCGTTGAATCTCAAAATTTATTATTTATATTTGTTATCTGTTTTGGCCGGATATAATTTTTTTAATATAAATTTAGATATTAGATAGATAAAGATATTTAATTCCAGAGCTACGTATGAATCTCTAATGTTAATTTGTGTGCATAGGAGATATTTGTAAACTAAAAGATGTAATTCTCATAAATTGTGGAAAAAGATGGAAAAATAATGATAGAAAAGCTAAGAAGATAAGCACGAGAAAGAAAAGAGGTTTTCTTTATAGCGAAAGCGACTTCTTCTTCTAACATTTGTATTTGTATGAGAGAGTGAAAGAGAGAGTCAAAAGAAAATTAAAAGATTTGTCGGTCTCAGACACCTATTGCAGCTTTCATGTCTTAGGGCTTCACACTGCCCCGCCACGTGTGTTCCTCTTATTCGAATTTGATATTTTCTAATACACTCCACAAAGGTTTTAAAGTTATTCTACATATTATAATGAAATTAATTACTTAAAAGGCGATGGCCAGAAATTCACATTTGAGTTCTTAATCAACTTTGTAATATTTGTATCACAAAGTTTTCTTAAATTTTTGAAGAAGGAGACCAATTAATGCTTTCGTCAGTTTTGCTGTTAAAGATTTTATTACTTAGC
>JAKUCM010000761.1:0-29620 GCA_023374145.1 Lepidium sativum | reverse complement strand
TTCTGCTGTGAAAGTTGTTGATTTTGCTTTTGGCTGCGTTTTTGAATCTGTCACCGGCTAATCTAGGTGAGGATATGATCAGCAAGACTTTTAGTATTAATTTAATATTAAACTAATTTATTCTAGAAATTAAAAATAATTAATTAAAATATTTTTAATCATATATTAAATATTATATAACTCTTAGATAATATTTTAGGGATTTTTGTGAATGTTTGGAAATAGGATAGTTGTTTGAATTATTATATAATATATAAATAATTAAAATATGTATTTGTTGAGGCATATGATATATTTAATGTGTTGATGAAAAGTAAGTAGATAAAAGAATGAGTAAATGAGTAAATGACATGTCTCTTAAAAAGTGGTGACGCGGAGGAATTGGTCTACGGGCCGACAATCCCCGTGGAAAAGAGACAATAGTCTGGATGTCTCTTAAAAAGTGGTGACGCGGAGGAATTGGGCTACGGGCCGACAATCCCCGTGGAAAATAGACAATGGTGGAGTGAGCCGATGGGACCGCTTCAGCCCAAAAACTGCTGACGAGATAGGGAGGATCGAGTTACGGACCGTGGCCTCCCAACCGAGGGGCTCTAAAGCTATCGTGGAGTATGGTTGAGCCAATGTGTGCGACGTTGGCTGCTACTGGCAGACTAGCCTGATTGGTACAACTTGTTGAAATACACAAGTTGCACATGATTGCTTTTTTCTATGCTTAGGATAGACGATGTTTAGTATTAAGTTAGAACTTTGAGCCTCAATGGGCATAAGTGATCTCCTCACTAAGTATTTATACAGGAGAAAAGCGATCTCCACTACGTCCGGCTCAATTGATTGATCGCTACTCAAGAAAAAATTGTAAAAAGACAAAACAGAAACCGAGTGAAGTTTCCTCATAATTTAGAGAAGAAAAAGAACAACACAAAGAGAAAAATTGATCAGAGAAAAGCTTTGGTCTGCCACCTTCACGCCATATTATATATGAACACACAGTGAGAATGCGCAAAGGCTCTTAACACAAACAATTTACCTTTTCTTTCTCCATCAAATCCTAATCCTAGATTTATAGTAAAAAGTAGAAAACATTATGCGCTCTTAAACTTTGATTAGTAAAAAAAATTGAGAATCAAATAAACTAGAGCGTGAGGGAGAGAGAATATTCATACCTTCTATTTCTCAGAGAACAGAGATGGCAGTGAGTCTTAATCGGTCTTTTATGAGATCTTCCATAGAGTTGTGACTCTTGGTCTTTCATACACAAAATTAGGGTTAGTGATTTGCTTGGAATCTAGTCACAATATATGAGAGAGAAATGAAGGCTTTAGAGGTGAAAAGGGAGAAACTAGAGAGAAAGGGTAAATATTTATATTTTAGGTTTTACGTAAAAGAGGGTAAATGAAAAAAAAGTGAAATTTTAACTAAAACTTTCGTAGAATAAATGGTTTTCGATTTCCATTTAGTGCAATTTTTTCTTAATGTTCATTAAATGTTATCAAATAATAATCAAAAATAAAAATTAATATACTATAGCAATGTAGCAAATTATGCTATGCTACTAAGTTTTCATTGTAGTGTGTAGAGGATATATGATTTTGATTGATTAATATCGATTACTTGATGAGCAAATTAAGTAGTTAGATTAGATAAAACTATAAATGTTTTAAGAGTTATCTAAAACATAGTTTCCTAATAAAAAATATCTAATCTATATAAAGGAGATGCCAAAATGTGGCATAACTTGTGAGCTTAAGAATATGCGAGAAATATGCGAGAGTTTACCCATTTTCTTTGCTGAATCATAAACAAAACTATTTGCTCCTTGCTCATACTCAAGACTAGTCCTACAAGTAAAGATCAAGTGCAAGGTAAACATCCACATGTCAACTCATAATCATATAATACACACGTAAATATGAAATTATAAGTATTCAAAAGAAACAAATTCATACCTTGGAAACCATACCCAAGCCTTTCCATGTTAGCAAAATAATTATTACTAGATTCTTTATCTGTATCATATGATTGTTTTAAATATTGTATTTTTGATATGAATGATCAAATATGGTATGTTCGTGTAGAATTTATTGAAATAAGTGAAGAAGATTGTGAAGAGGAAGAGAGAGTAATAGAGACATTACAGCTCTTTCAGTGAACTCATTCGGAGACTGCAACACCAACTCCAGAGTGGAGAGATTGAGAGCCAGATGCAATAATAATAATAATCAGTATCGTGAATATATTCGAGAGACCAACACGACGGCGTTTACTCCATATTCATCATGTGGAGCTGAGATGGAGGTATAGTTCTGTTTTTTGGAAGGTATAGAGAGGAAGGGTTCTATTCTAGTTTGACTATTGCTTAAAGTGTAGCTCATGATATGGATATTGATCCTATATTTCCAAAAAAACGTTTTACATTTAGGAAAAAACAATTTGATGAAACTGATTTTGGTTAAGTGCAATCAAGTGAAGATGCATTTAGAATCAACTATTTTTTGTTGTGGAGGATATGGTAATAAATTCAGTGAAAACCAGATTTGATCAAATGAAATTCGAAGTGTTTTTGGGTTTTTATTTGATTCGATAATTCTAAAACCTTTAGAAGAAGATGAACTTCAAGACCATTGCAACAACTTTCACAAAACGTTTTCTCATGGTACATCTTCAAATATTGATTCCAATGATCTTTATTCAGAATTGAGAGTGTTGCAATCGACTTTACCTAATGTGCCTATGGAACCTAGTGGCGTTCTTGAGTTTGTTGAAAATGTGGGTTGTTATCTTAATGTTTCCATTGCATATCGTATCCTCTTAACTATACATGTGACTGTGGCTTCAGCGGAGAAAAGCTTTTCAAAGTTGAAGTTATTGAAAAATTATTTACGGTCTTCGATGTCTCAAGAAAGGTTGAATGGTTTAGCTATTTTATGCATCGAAAAAGATATACTAGAGAGCATTGATTCTGAAACTATTATCCATGATTTTGCATTTAGTAAAGCTCGAAAAATTTGTTTTTTATGAGTATTTATCTTTTTGGAATGTAGATTACATTTTGTAAGGTGTGCACAAGACCATATTCTTAATGTGTTAATCACTATTCTGGTAAGATGTTTTTAATGGTTTAAATATATTTTTAGTTATTGTTGTTGTTATTGTGATGTTTACATGAAGTTTTTAAACTTGCCCCAGGGCCCTTCAAATAGTTGAGCCGGCGCTGATCCAAATCAACATATATCTTTATGCGTGAGAAGACTGAAATTATCTGTGAGTTACCTTGGCCTTGTAATCGAAGGAAAACTCCTAAACCATGAAATCTTATACCATCTTCAGGTTAAATACTCACATCTCTTAAATTTAGTTATCAAGTAGTATCAATTTTGTCTGAGACGTTTTCTCTTTCCAGTCTCAGTAGCCGCCATTGAGGATTATTCAGCTAAACTAAGAACTCTGAAATTTTGTAGGATGTATTGAACTTTCTTCCTAACTTGAACGTCAACAAGTTGGTTAAGGCCTTTGCAGGTTTGCATCTTCTGCCTTCAAAGTTTAATGTTCGCACTTTTTCATCTCATCATCATTCTATTATTTCCCTAACTATATCTATGTTTGTGCAGCCAAATTTCGAGCTTTAGGAGACTTTTCTAATCAGATATGAGTTTATTCGGGGACAAAATAGGTTAGGTCTCGTTCCAATGGATCTATAACTGTTCTTTCTACAATGGTTATAATACTAACTTGTCTTTTTTTTTTTCTATATCGAAAGATATGTTTTCACTAATAATGTTCATTTTCAGATTCTGTAATTGACCTTAAAAAGATAATAGAAGTAGTGAGTCTAACATCAATGTGATGACAAATCAAGTAATGGAAGATAACTACAATTTTAATAGTCGTACACACCAGATCCGCTCCAGATTATAAAATTGTTGTCATGCCAAAGCGTGAAGAAGTGTCCACATTGATAGACGATAAAAGGAAAAGAATTTTCACTTTTTTAAATTGAGATTTTGTCATGAAAATAGAAAACTATATTATGAAGGGCCGCCAAAAAAGGTAATTTGGAAGGAAAATAAAGTTGGCCAGTGACCGTAATATGATGATAAGCAAGAGAAAATCATAAGTTTGAAAACTTTGAAATCACGAACGAACGTGCTTTGTTACGCAATATCTTGCTTTTAAGCCTACTTTGGACCTTATTTTTTTGCCTTAGTTAAAGTTGTGCTTATTAATTAATTTATCAAAATCGAAAAGGTGTTGTGCTTATTCGAATAGACCTTACTATTAATATAATAACATTTGTCGTTTACATAAAATTGTTGAATGATTTAAGTGATATGTTCATGGTTAGGATTAGCCTTGGCGTCCTTATGACGTTTCTCTTGCTTATTTAAATTCTTCAATTGTCTTTATGATAATTAGCCTCACGTAGCCACTTTAGTTCTTTGCTCGTACACTAATCAACATGATACGTGCAATAAATACAGTATTTTCAGTTTTGTGGTATTTCAGACCAAAAGTAAAACATGATCTAATTTATATAATCTTGAATTCTGGAATGTATATATATACCGAAAAGTATCGTGATTATTAAATATAGTCTGATATAGAAACCTTTAAATTGTTTTTTTCCCCGTCAAATCATGAATTATATTACTTTGAACCCATCAGTACAGAGTGTTTCAAATTGTTATTTAGCGACTCTTTAAAATGTGTCCCTATATTTTTGGTATGGAAAATATCTAATAAATAGTTTAATAATCTTTTATTTCGTCATGTTGTTATTAAAGTTATGAACGTCGCAACAAATCATAGTATATAGTAATGCATGAATGACGTACGAACATTGAATGCTTTTTTTTATTGGTACACATCAGTGTAAGGCATGTAGATCCCATCATAGCGACCAGATCGAATGTGACAAAATAACTAAAAAAAGAAAAAATGGTGAAATTAATAAAGCCACAAAGTTGCATCAATAAAGAATAACCAAATTACTTTCTTTACTTTATCCGGAATAGGACTCTCAAATTGCAATAGCATCTATCACAACTGATGATCAACATTCATCTTATATTGTATGATATTTTTAGCTTATTATCGAGAAAAAAAACTTCATTTTCATTGTCCCTAGTTATGCCGACTGATAAATTGTAAATGATTATTTAACATTCAAATCATTTTATAATATATATACATATATATATCGACCTCTATAAGATTATTTCAAAAATATTGGTAAACTTTTTCATCTTGTCACACCTACATTGCATATTACTATTATTGAATTTTTATCCCAAAAAAATGTTTCTATTATTTAATAATGTTGTTACAAGGTGCGTAATCAATTATATGACCAGAATCATTCCATATACCTCAAGCTACCGACATTATCTAACTAATATCTTAAAGTTTATATTCGCATGACAATAAATATATATATATATATATATTTAGAGAAAATAATTAAAAAATGTCTTGATTTAAAAGATAATCATGAAAAATATCCTCACATTTTAAAAATCATTCATTATGCCATATTTTATTTATTTTCTCTTCTGTTATTTTACTTTTTTATTCCTGCCCGTTTTGCTTCCCATTCTTTTCTTTACTTTGAATATTTCGGTCATTATTAAATATGCCAACGTCTTCATGTCTTAGCCTTTTTTTGTTATCGTTAAATGTCATCAACGTTGGTTGTTAATTACACAATCATGTGTGTATATTACTACAGACGTGGACTTACTCTAAATAGCAATTGTGTCTTGTATTTATTTTAATGTTCTGATAGAAAAGTTTCAATAAGTAACATCGTCGAGCCACTATATTTTATTCTCGCTGAAATTTTAAGTACAGTTACTCGGAAGGCACTATATAGGCATGGGCGTACTTTTAATTCTATTAATAATGTAATTGACAAATTACTGAATATCTGGGTATAGACACAGACCAATCATGGTAACAACTTGTTATACATACTTGATGTTCATGCTCATTGGCAAATTTATCCAACTCGTCCATGTTCTAGCCAAAACTAAATGTGACTCAGAATATAATATATAGACATGACAAGCATTTTGATATATATGTCTATGTCCATAGGTTATATTTGTTCATAAACAAGAACATACACTCTTACCAAAACAATATGATTTATTTGTACATGTCCATATAAATGTATAAACATATAGAATTTTTACATATATCGTCATTACCATATTTGTCTATGTCGGTTGACTAAATCAACCTTGTTTGGAAATATGGCTCATTTGTCCATGTCCACATTTCCACGACATTATTATTGGGAATATTATTGGTTGTACATGGTTTTGAAATTGTAAAAAATAACCAATTTCTGAAATATTATGTGGAATATACCTTTTGGAGAAAGTGGGTATAAGCGAATGTCGAAAGTAACCTCGGCGAGTACAAAGAATGTTGGCGGGAAAGAGTGCATGAGATTTAGGGGAGTGTTGTGTGAATCCGAAATTGGTGTATGAAACTGGTGGAGCACGTGAGTAGTTTAATGATGCACGTGTATGTGTTTTTTTTATAAGAGATCTGGTCCCGTTGAAATCAAATGTAACGCGAGGGACAACAACATAAACAAAAGACATAATTGTTTAGGGAAATCATATAATTCCAAGAAATGTAAACAAAAGAGAAGGAGGAATAAATCAAATCTGATTCTTGCACGTCACCCTACTGTGTCCATAGCACAAGCAGCGAGACCACTTCTGGATGCGAGGCATGCGATGCATCTGAAACATATTGAGAATGTGCGACATATAGAAGTTGAGTTAAGAGTACTGTTTTGAAAAACTAACCAGAACCTCTCCTCTTGAAAGGATGCAAATTTTACGGGGTCTGCATGCTGGTTTTCTTGTCCTTGGCGGCTTGATAATAGATTGGTTCAGGGATAAATGTGTCATGTCCAGGAGGGACATGCACAATTGGTGCATCCTACAGAGCTCTCCAGAAGCTTGATTAATAAATTCACTAACGAGATAGTGCGGATCAATGTCAGTAACACCATCAATTGGGGCGAGAGAGTTTGCAGTAAAGCAGGGACTTATCCCTTCTGTGCAGACGCATCATTGTTGTTGGCATCTTCAACGTGGACAGGCGTGTTATGGACATTACTTGAATGGAAATTGTGATGGACATCCTCACTATGGACAAATTCAGTGTGTACATCTTCAGTTATGTTGTGGACGTTCTCGGTGAGTTTCTGGACCTCCGCACAGTTGTTGTGACCATCCTCAGACTTGTGGAGGACGTCATCAGTCTTTATTTGGCAATCATCAGATCCATTAGGGTCATCATCATGATCATTGTGGACAACATCGATAGTGTTGTGGACGTCCTCGCTGTTGTTAATCATTGACGAGGGGACATGATCAATGATGTTGGTGAAATCATCATTGTCAACAACATGTGGAGTTAGGTAGTCGGCGTGTTGCTCAGAATTGTTCATCAACAGACTTCTCTTCGACATCAGCGGGTTGGAAATCCTCGAGTTGGACATTGGCAGTAGGGGGAATATAGTATGTATGGACAACATTATCCGCGTGGACAAATTAAGAATAGGACATCAGACCCTCAGATAAAATCCCGGTAACTTCAGCTTTCATGAAAGCGCTTAAGGAGTTGCGTTTTGATGTAAACATCTCCCGAACTTCTAAAGCAAGAGGAAATAAGCATAGATGGTTACGATTCCTCTGAAGAAGAAAGCTGATATCGCAGCTTGATTTAAGCAGGCGTAGTGAAGGATGTAGATTTAGGTTCCTGTGAAAATTGAGAAAAGAAACTTCGAGTGACCAACAAGAGAGAGGCGATATTGAAGAAGGAATAAGGGAAATAGGCGAAATATAGTATAGTTTTGTAAACTACGTTTTGCTTTCTCTATTAGAATGTGTTGAACCTTGACCAAGCCCATCAGCAAATGTATTGGGCCGAAACGGAAGGCCCAATACCTCACCCTCTAACCTAAAGCCCTGAATGATCCCCTATATATATTAAGGTTATAAGATTAAATAGTTAGAAAGAGGATAGAAGAAAATTAGGGTTTATAATTTTCTTAGATAAGCTTTTGTAATCTCTCTCGGATTCCTACTTCGGTGTATTATTGGATTTTTGGGAGAAAGCTTCTCCCACGAGACGTACCCGTAATCATTCGGGAAACTCGTTAAATCTTGGTGCATTCTTCTTCTTAGAACATATAACCTAATACACAAGAAAAGGAAACAAATTAGGTTATAAACTCAACAAGTGGCATCAGAGCATTGGGTCAGGAGAAGGAATTGCGAAGAAGAGACTAAGAAAACAAGCGATAAGCAACGCAAGGATAAAGTTAGACAGATTCGACGAATGCTAGCGCATCTTGGAGTACTAGGGTTGAAAAGCATTCTGACAGACGAGCAGCTACTGAAGGATGCTCCAGTAGACGGGTCAGCAGCCCCTGGAAAAGATGTGGGGACCTCCGTTGTCGCTGCTCCAAGCATAGATCCTGCAAAGCTGGAAAAGTCAGAAAAGGCGAAGGATCTTATAGTACTTAACGTGAGAAATCAAGTGCTAAGGAAAATCACAAACTGTGAGACAGCAACATCAATGTGGTCTACCCTCAACAGGTTATACATGGAAACATCCCTCCCTAACAGAGTTTACCTGCAGCTAAAATTCTACACCTTTAGGATAACCGACTCTAAAAACATAGATGAGAATGTCGACGATTTCTTGAAGTTAGTAGCAGACCTGAACAATATTAGGGTGGAGGTATCGGAAGAAGTTCAGGCCATCCTTTTACTAAGCTCCTTGTCCGACAAGTATTATCAACTCAAGGAGACCTTGAAGTATGGCAGAGATACATTGAGCCTTAATAAGGTAATATGAGCTGCAAAATCAAAGGAGAGAGAGTTATTGGAAAGAAGGAAACTTACAAGGTCACACAATGAAGGCTTATATATATGAGACAGAGGGAGACATGAAACACGCTCAGAAAAAGGGAAGGGAAAACCTTGGAGAGGTCGGTCCAAAAGCAAAGGAAGATCAAAGTCGAGGCCCAAACACAACAAGAACAACAAGGGATATTTCATATGTGGAAAAGAGGGACATTGGAAGAGAGAATGTCCTGAAAGATCGTCAAACAGGTCAAACAACTCTGCTAATGTTGTAACAAACCCAGAAGAGCCAGAAGTACTAACCGCAAGCCACAGCGCCACCAAACAGGAATGGGTGATGGACTCTGGATGCAGTTTCCACATCACGCTAGACAGAGAATCCCTATTCGACCTGCAAGAAGTTAACGGAGGAAAAATTATAATGGGAAACGTAACTCAGAGTGAAGTCAAAGGAATTGGGAAAGTTAAGATAATAAACCCAAATGGGTATGTGGTAATCCTGACAGAATTACAATACATACCCTCTATGGGGAGAAACCTTATATCCTATGGGCAACTAGAGAAAAGTGGCTCCAAGTATGAAGGAAATGATTTTTTCGTGGACTTTTTCAAGAACGGAAAAAAGGTGCTGTCAGGAAAATATCAAGATGGCCTCTACTACCTAGATGGGACGGTGGTAAAGGGTGAAGCCACAGTAGCAACAACTGGGACAGACGCAACAAAACTATGGCACTCGAGACTAGGGCATATGAGTTACAAAAACATGAAACTGCTGGCTAAAGGAGGCTACTTGCCGAACACAATGTTGGACATATTAGACTTCTGTGACAATTGTGTTTTTGGAAAATCACACAAGCAAAGTTTAAACTGCAAAACACACCACAGAATGTGTATTGGACTACATTCACTCAGACCTATGGGGATCTCCATCAACCCCAAAAAGCTTGGGAGGCTGCAAATACTTCATCAGTTTTATCGATAATTTTTCAAAGAAGGTCTGGGTATACTTCCTAAAGACAAAATATGAGGCAGTGCATAAATTCAAAGAATGGAAGCTAGTTGATGAAAACCAGAAAGGGAAAAGGATTAAATGCCTAAGAACTGATAATGGGCTAGAATTCTGCAACTCTACGTTTGATGAACTGTGTAAAGAAAATGGGATCAAAAGAAATTGGACATGTGTTTACACACCTCAACATAATGGGGTATCCGAGAGAATGAATCGCACTATCATGGACAGAGTGAGAAGTATGCTGGCTGAAAGTGGGTTGGAAGAAGGTTTTTGGGCAGAAGCTACATGTACAACCATGTATCTAATAAACATGACACCAAACTCCTCAATCGGGTTTAAGTTACCAGAGGAAGTCTGGAATGGGGCAAAACCCGACCTGAGCCATCTTAAGAGATTTGGGTGCTCGGCTTTTGTTCACATCACATTGGGAAAACTTAATCCCAGAGCAGTAAAAGGCATATTCCTAGGGTACCCTTTCGGTGTTAAAGGCTATAGAGTTTGGGTGGCTGAAGAAGGAAAATGTGTCACTAGCAGAAATGTTATCTTCAATGAGGACGAAGTATTCATAAAGGCAAAAGGAAACTCGGCAGAGCAAGCCGAATCAACCAGGGAGGCTAAAAAGAAACTCAAGAAAAAACCAGAACGAAGAGTGACATTTAGCAGTGATCTCGTCAGAGGACCATCTAGTGGATACTCTGATTCAGAGAGCAGCTCAGATCAGAGTGAAGAAAACTCTAATCCAGACAACCTAAGCAGCTCAATCGAACTAGAAGGAAACAATGAAAGAACTGAATCAGAGACAAAGACATCCCTAGAAGACTATCTACTTGCTCGGGATAGAACAAGAAGAAACAATATTCGAGCTCCCTTCAGATTTGAAGATGGTGACTTTGTAGCATATGCACTATCTGCGGCAGAATATTTAGAGATAGAAGAACCTAAATCTTACGAAGAAGCAATGAGGAGCAAGAATAAGAAACACTGGAAGATGGCTGCAATAGAGGAAATGGATTCACACAAAAAAAACCATACGTGGGATCTGATGGATAAGCCAGAAAAGGCAAAGATACTAGGCTGCAAATGGGTCTTCAAGCTAAAGGAAGGAATTCCAGGAGCTGATAAAAGAAGATACAAAGGAAGACTAGTTGCTAAAGGTTTTCTACAAGAAGAAGGGGTGGATTACAATGAGGTGTTTTCACCCGTGGTTAAACACGTCTCCATCAGATTGATGTTGTCAATCAAAGCAAACCTAGATTATGAACTAGAACAGATGGACATAAAGACGATGTTCTTACACGGAAATCTAGAAGAGAAAATCCTAATGAGCCAACCTGAAGGTTTTGTAAAAGCTGGAGATGAGCACAAAGTATGCCTACTAAGAAAATCCCTATACGGATTGAAACAATCCCCTAGATGCTGGAATCAAAGATTCGACAAGTTCATGAGGGACCAGTGGTTCAGAAGATGTGAGCATGACCCATGCGTGTATGTGAGATACAAAAAAACTGACCATGCGGTATATCTATTACTATATGTCGATGATATACTAATAGCTGCTGGGAAGATGAACATCATTCAAGAGCTAAAGGATCAGCTAAATGATGAGTTTGAAATAAAGGATTTGGAAGTGCATCTAGGATTCTAGGCATGGATATTGTTCGGGACAGAGAGAAGGGCACATTATCTCTGTCACAGGGAAACTACTTGGAAAAGGTTTTAAAAACGTTTGACATGTTTGAAACCAGACCGATCCTAACACCAACCGCAGCACATTTTAAACTTAAAAGCCTAACATAAGCGGAAGAAAGAACAGAGGCTAAGTTTATGGAAAATGTTCCGTATGCAAGCGTTGTAGGAAGCCTAATGTATACAATGGTTGGGTCAAGACCAGACTTGGGGTTTGCAATTGGTTTAATAAGTAGGTTCATGAGCAAACTAGGAAGGGAACATTGGGCAGCGGCTAAGTGGGTACTGAAATATCTAAAAGGCACATATATGCAAAGCCTAAGATTTGAAAGAAGCTCAGAGCTCAACATAGAAGGGTTCTCAGACTCAGAATACGCTACAGACCTAGACAGAAGAAGATCGGTCACAGGTTATACATTTAAAGTAGGTGGGAACACAGTGTCATGGAAATCATGTCTTCAGTCAGTGGTGGCTCTATCCACAACTGAAGCAGAATACATGGCAATGACAGAAGCAGTTAAAGAAGGAATGTGGCTAAAAGGCTTCTGTGAAGAATTGGGTTTTAAGCAGAGAAATTTTCAACTACACAATGATTCACAAAGTGCTCTGGCCCTAGCTAAAAACACAGTTCATCACGAAAGAACTAAGCACATTGCTATCAAATTTCACTACATCAGAGACATAGTCAATCAAGGAGACGTGGAGCTACGAAAGATACACACAACCCTAAATCCTTCAGATTTCCTCACGAAATGCGTACCTGGACAGAAGTTTCACCTTTGCTGTGAACTTCTAAACATGCACTAAGCTGCAGACGCGGCCTGAGGAAACAATCCCTCCACCTCGCAAAACAACAAAAAAATTTTGGGTCAGAAAAAAAAATTTTGTGCGAAAAGTAAAAGCTTTGCATCAGACATCGATGTAGGTGGAGAGTAATGAGGGATTTTTTACCTGAGCGTATCTGGAACTACGAAGGGAGTGAACACGGTTCCATGTGGAGATATCTGAGACAAGAAAGGCCGAAGAGGCAAGATTGGAAGCCAAAGAGGCGAGATCATAAGCCGAAAAGGCTGAGAGGCAAGATCTCAAGGAGGTGAGATCAAAAGCCGAAGCATCGAGGAGACAAAACTTCGAGAAGATCAGATTCAGAAGTCGAAGAGACAAAGAGGTAAGATCTCAAGGAAATGAGATCGAAGCCGAAGAGTCGAGGAGGTGAGATCTAGTGAAGAAGAGATCGGAAGCGGAAGAGGCTGAGAATCAAGATCTAGAACATGTAAGCTCGGCAGTCGGAAAGGCTGACATGCGAGATCGGAAGTCAGAAAGGCTGACATGCGAGATCGGAAGTCAGAAAGGCCGAGATGCTAGATCGGAAGTCGGAAAAGTCGAGAAGCCGAGAAGCAAGATCTGGAACATGCAAGATCGAAAGTCGGAAAGGCTGACATGCGAGATCGGAAGTCGGAAAGGCTGATAAGCGAGATTGGAAGTCGGAAAAGCCGAGAAGCCGAGAAGCGAGATCTAGAACAGGCGAGATCGGAAGTCGGAAAAGCCGAGAAACGAGATCCAGAACATGCAAGATCGAAAGCAAAACAGGTGAGTTTTTGAAATAAATGGAGGGACGACTCAAGTGAGAGTCGAAGACACACAAAGATCCAAGAAAGAAGAAGGTGTAATCGGGAGAAGGATCGAGAGAGAAAAGCTTGAGCGAAGGAGAAAGCCTTCTCCGATGAAGCTTCGAGAGAGAAACAGAAGCATCGAGAAGGAAGAGAAGTCGAAAAGTGTAAGGGAGACGGACGGTTGAGGGGCTTTTCGTCGAAAAAAGAAAAAAAGGAGATGGGCCACTCACTATGGGCCTTCTCTTTTTCGCCAAAGAAGGAAGAGAAGATGGGCTGGTCAAAGGTGGAGATTGTTGAACCTTGACCAAGCTCATCAGCAAATGTATTGGGCCGAAACAGAAGGCCCAATACCTCACCCTCTGACCTAAAGTCCTGAATTTTCCCCTATATATATTAAAGTTATAAGATTAAATAGGTAGTCTTATAAAAAAGAGGATAGAAGAAAATTTAGGGTTTATAATTTTCTTAGATAACCTTTTGTAATCTCTCTCGGATTCCTACTGTGTAACCTTCGGTGTTTTATTGGATTTTTGAAAGAAAGTTTCTCCCACGAGACGTATCCATAATCATTCGGGGAACTCGTTAAATCTTGGTGAATTCTCCTTCTTAGAACCTATAACCTAATATACAAGAAAAAGAAACAAATTAGGTTATAAACTCAACAGAATGTGAAGTAAAATTCAATGAGCAAGCTTTTAGTTCAAAATGTTGAAATAGAATAAAGGCATGAAAGAAATTTGGTTAGAGAGAGGGTAAAAAAAACAACGTAAAAGCATAGGAAAAGGAGTTATTTTTGAAATAAAAACTCAAAAAAATTATTAATTCGTAAATTTATCTTTATTATGTATTGGCTTGTCTATCTCAATATCTTATATTTGTCCATGAACATGGACATACAATATATATCAATTTTGTCCACGTCCATAAAAACCAATTTACATTTTTTTAAAGAATATGTGGACATAACCTTAAGTTAACATATATATAGCTATTATCCAAGGATAATTTAGAACTTGTAAATGTCACTATCCGTTAACTAAATCAACCTCGTTTGAAAATATAGATCAGTTGTCAATGTCCACTGAAAATTCCTACTTTTTATAAATTCGGATTTTTTCCACGAATTTATAATTTATTGACTTGTCCATGTTCATATCTTATATTTTTCTATGGGTATGGACAAATATCATTTAGCAAAACATTGTTTGTCTATAGAAACCAATTAACGTTCTTTTCTAGAATATATGGACATAACCGTTAACCTATTATTAGCCTGTTTTTTTAACGATGCCAAAATAAACTATCCGTGACACAATATTACAAGTAGTTTAAGATCTAATCACGTAGAAAATAATATACGTAAACTTTGCAACATCATTAAAATTAGTTGTGTGATTCAATTAACTTGTTGCATTTTACAGTAACATTCGCGATGTCTATAAATGAATTATTTAAATTTTGGTTGCCGAGCTTTCAAGAACAAGACCATATATATTCATTTTATAGGTTTAGATTTAACGCCAAAAGTATCTTTAGTTTATATAACCTTCCAAACTATTGAGCACAATGAAGGATTTAGATCATTTTATAATTTTATACAACAATATTTTTTGCAATATGGGTTAATGTATAAATAAATAGGGAGGCGAAGGGGTAGGTGTAATAGATGAGAGGAATAAGATTCTTTGGTTAGAAGTGGAAAGCAGACTCAGCCTCTATTTTATACCCAATTCTATTTTTCATACCTTCCACCAACACTCACTCCATTTTTATTTCCTACTCTTTCATCACTTTTTTAGCCCTAAATATTTTAATGTAAGTTCTTACAGCTTTAATTTGGACACATTACTATTACAGAAATACGTGGATCTAGTTTAATTATTGACAAAACATGTCATTATTTATGTGGTGTTGGATTTGTTAAGTCTTTCTTCTCTTTTCTTCTGTCATCTGGATTTTAATTAAGAAAACCAAATAAAAATATATTTTTTAATTACATAAACCGACGGATAACGGATAAGTTCCTAGAAACTGAACCCAAATAAGGGAAGCCATAGAGCACACAAATTGTTGAGTCTTTCTTTATATCTTTGCATTAATTAACACCATAAACTACATTGTGGTCAACTGTTTTTATCGTAGAGCACAAGTCTTTTTCACAACTATAACTCTATCACTAATGCAAATGAAAACATACACATTTTAAATAATAGGTATTAAGTAGACACAGACGAAATACAGACTCACATTCCTGTAACAAAAACACACGTTTTTTCTTTTAAACCACACAAAATATAGACTTGTCATTCTCTAATTACAGTTTCAATACCCAACTTCATTCGCAAAGCTGAGTTTGGGATTCTGTGTTTACCTTAAGCTCCAACATCGAAGGCATTTACTCCAGTGAAGTTAAATGCAGCATCAAAAGAAGTTGGTGATGGAGTAAATAGGGTTTCTGAATATCGATTATTGCCCATAAACATTACTTCTTCTTCAGTATCGTCCTTGCTTATAAGCCCTAAATCTGGGAGGATATCTCTATGATCAGAAAACGAACGGTTGAGATTGGAATTGAGAAGATTGACGGTTGTGATGTCATGAATGCTTGGCCGGCGTTTGTCTTTGGCTCCGGAGAGCTGTCTTTGGTAATACTTTTGGGCGTGGCTCGCGACTTGTGTTGGTGTCTTTGACACTACGAAGTTTCTTGATATGTTTCTCCAGTCTCCTTTCCCATATTTGAGAAGACCTAATAAGAATCTCCTGCAGAGAGATAAAGAGAGAGAAAACAGAGTAAGGGGAACGGCTTGCGTTGCAAGAAACCTAGCAAGAGTGCCTTGTGTGAAACGAAACGTATAAAGATCAGAGAGTCTCTTAACCTGTGTTCTTCCTCTGTCCATGGGACTCCTTTCTTTCGATCATGATCAGATCCTCTAGCTCCATTTGGCCGTTTACGACACGTGTCAGGGTCAAACCCAACTGGAGAAGAAGCTGCAGGGTAACCAGGAATGGGAACACGGCCTGCTTCAATATCGGAAACGTCTTCTTCAAGCTTATTATATTGATTCATAACATCCAAAACAGTCTTTCCAGGAATCATGGAAGCAACTTTGAACCAACGATCAGGCGAATCTTCTGCGTATATGGCAAGAGCTCGTTCAAACATCTTGTTCTCTTCTTTAGTCCAGTTGCTGCTGCTGCTCGAGCTGTGTAAGCTTCTCATCTCTTGAGTAACAAACCGACGGTCAGAGATAGGCAGGTGAGAAAGTGGATGCAGAGTCTCCATAGCTAAAAACTAAAGGATCAGACTGAAGAAAAAGTTTCAACCACAAACAGAGCTCAATAAAGTCCACTTTTTTGTTTTGTGTGTGGAAAGTTTGGAGATTTGATTTGTGATATTAGGAAATTAGGAAGCTTTTATATATATAAATTATATATACGGAATCAAAAGGAAAGGAAAATGAAGAATCGCATAGTGAAGGAATCAAAGAAGCTGATTTGGGTAAGAGATTAAAAGCACAAGAAACCGACCTTGGAATTTGACAAAAGAGTGAAGCTTTGAAGAATCAGTGAGAATCTAGAAAAGGAAGACAAAAACAGGAAAGCCAGATGCGTAATACCTGGGATGCTGAAGCAGAGAGATGGATTGTGAAGGGACGAATCAGAGTAATATACAAAGAGAGAAAGATGAGTCACTGTAGAACTGGACACTGAGGAAGAAGGAAAAAGGAAAGGTTTTTCTTTATTGGGAGATTTGGCGTATCTGGATTGGGGAACAGCGAATGGCACCACTCCACTCGAATTCTTCTGCTTCCATAAAAGTTTAATTAATTATTATTTTCGGAATATGACAAATTTCTTCTATCGCCTTTTTTCTGGTCCACACAGTGACTAAACTAGTGTGTTTTAATATAAAGAACTAGAATACAAACACATGAGCGCCTGTAGCTCAGTGGATAGAGCGTCTGTTTCCTAAGCAGAAGGCCGTAGGTTCGACCCCTACCTGGCGCGTTCTTCTTCTTACTTTTGTTTTTGTTTCCAAATGGTAGTTTCTTAAAAAAAATTAATTTTAAACAACTTAATTATTATTAAAAATTTAAAATTGTAATATGTATTGTTAAGTAAAAAAATAATCTAAAGCACGTCGGTGGATCCCACTACCTGGCACGTTCTTCTTACTTTTGTTTTTGTTTCCAAGTCTCGATTTATGTAATACATCGGTGGACCCCACTATCTCTCATTTTGTGTTTTGTTACTTTGAGCACCATTATTCGTCGGCTCTTATTACGAGTTTCTTAGTATTAATAAATAATTAAATTAAAGGAAAAAAGAGTTAAAAGATGTATTTTACTTTTTAGTTTGTAGGTGTGATTAATGGTAGGTTCTTAGATGAGTTTATTAAAAAAAATTAATTTTAAATAACTTAATTATTATTGAAAATTTAAAATTGTAATATGTATTCTTAAGTAAAAAAATAATCTAAAGCACACTCAATTTAATCAAATTTGGTTGAATCATCCCATGAAATTTCATATTCAAAGCAATCACTATCTGGATCAATCTTGTTCATAAGACCGCTGCTGGTACTTCCACAACTACTTACGCTGCTTGAGCTGGTCTCGTCTGTAAAGGAAGACCACAAACTAGAAGCCTCATTATCAGCATGCTTAATACTTTTAGAGGCATGGCTCTTAGACTTAACACCAGCAGAGGATTTTATCTGCTGAGACTTAACGTTCTCTTGTTCATTCTGTACCCAAGGCCATACAGAATGCGCAGGCCTTCATTTTGAACCATCTTGCTCGTTCCCTTTCCATGGCAATGCCAAACCTTTCTCCACCATCCATTCTTCAACTTTTGAGAAGAGTATGTAGCTGGCTGCAAAAAGAATTGGAAATGGAGGAATTAGTCAAACTTACTGAATCATCAATATGCAAAAAATTGCTTATGGTCATGAATATTTTCACCTTAGGTAGCGAGAAGATGATTTTCCGACATGAAGACTGCATACCACCAAGTTTGCAAGAGTTTATGGGTCTTTAACATCCTGTAAACGAGCACAAACATCGATGTTTTAAAACTTGATTCAGTTTACAATAAACCCATAGGTTGAAAACTTAAAAGATTTGGACTACGGATATTTTAATCGTAATCATCGCAAATTCACTAAGTTCATCACTCACCTTGTTGAGTGCTTCAAGCAGCAGGGTCTCAGCTTCTTCAAAATTACTCATATACATGCAGCAAACTGCCTTGCCATTCAAGATCAGGCTTGTCATTGGGTACTTCTCAGAGAAATCCTGGAAGATTAGATAAGCTTCCTGTATCTTGGAGCCCCCCTGAAATAATACAAAATGTTTTGAACATTAAGAAACACATAAACAATCTTCTCTAAACCAGATGCAAAATGAAATGGATATTTATATCATACTACTGCCAGGTTCAACCATGCACTCGCGAGTTGAGTAAGTGTGTGGTCTTCATCAATCTGTTGCATCACTCTCAGCTGTTTCTCAGCATAATATGATCTGTGCATCTTTATGAATATCTGGACGTTCAAAGCATGCCTAAAATTGCAAGATCAATCATCATTTATCACCTTCATTAGAACCATTACTCAGATACAGCACTCGAAGAGAATGTATTGAAAAAAAGCTCACAAATCCATGGTTCCTCCAGAATGGGTGTGCTTCATAGCCTCACTATAGTCTTCCTCATGCATAAATATAGTACCAGCGATCAACCGAATAATCGAATTGTTTCCTACGGTTGGATCTGCCAACCATTCCCTCAAGCTAGAAATGGTTGATTCCTAACAAAAATCACATAAATAAATATGTATTCAAACAATGCAAAATCACAAACATAAGCTACAGATGAAAATTCAAGTTCGGATTCCTAAAGCCATCCAATTGAAAACTATCTTAGAATTGTAACGAAGTTATCCAAAATTTCGTAAATAAACGTCAGAGAACGTGAATAGAAAATCCCAAATCTCATGAATTACCTTATTTTCAGGAATTGAGAAATACAAAGCAAGGAGTTTCACTGCCTGCAGGGGAGTAGCCGCTGCTTCGTCGATCTCACTGATGACAAGCTGAGAAGACACAATTTTGAAAAACAAAAAATTAAATTAAAAAATGATCAAAACAATTTGAAATCCAATCGAAAACTCAAGACAGAGGCATACCTGATAGCTACCAAGAGCGATATAAGCGCGATGAACGAGACAGTCTCGCTCGATCACATCCTCCTGTGAAAGTTGTTTCTCAGGTTAAAGAGATGATCTGGCCCAGCCATGGATGCCATTGTCTTGGTTCTTCGTCTTCTTCCTCTAGATCTCACAAATCGCGAAAGAGAGAGATAAGACAGAGAGACGGAAAAGAGAGAAAAAAAAATGAATGCGTATTGGTTTTTTTTTCCTTGTACTCTATTTCTTACTCGGCCAATTAGAAGACCCCACATATGCGTCTCTTAAAACGAAAATAGTTTCTTAATTAAGAAACGATCTTTGGGCTTTTTATTTTTTTGACATTTATTTAAATTGTTGATTAACAACAAGAAACCCGTAAAAGCCCACCGATATTGTTGCTCTTAGTGTTATACATTACTTTCTTCAAACAGGGAAAAAAACAATTAATACCATGGTTAAACGTCTTGCGACATCTGATATTCGATCAAAGAAAAAACTGATTTTTGGGATGTTGGCAATTTTTATGAACTTATTTGGATTCCAAATGCAATCATAATAATTTTACAAGGAAAAATGAACAAGAACAAAGAAAAAAAAAACTTTAAAAACGACCTGAGAAAGTCTTGTAACTTTTCAGGTTATGGACTCTTTCTTGAACAACAAGTATACACTCATTTTCTTTGCGACATATTTCAAAGTTCAATAAGATAAATTAGGATGTCTTTTAGCATTTGGGAAGATGAGTTGGAGGCGGTGGAAGTTTCTCGTTAGAACCTTTGCCGTCTTCCACAAGAAACGCCATTTTAAGTCCCCATGAAGTATGCACTTCCAAGTGACAATGGAAGAACCAAACACCTAATGAAATCAATTTTCAAATTTTCAAATCTTAATCACAATTAAGAGTTTTGACTCACTCAAATAAGAGATATGATGACAGATTCATTACCTGGATTGTCTGCTCTAAACCGAATCGCGGTCCATCCAGCAGTAGGGACACTAACAGTGTTCCTCTCAACCGGATCAATGAGATTAAACTTCTTAGGATCCTTTAATGGATCGAAATTTCCTAATCCTTTACCAACCACAAAGAAATTCGATCCATGGAGATGTGTAGGATGACTCTCTGGTGCTATAACACTTGTCCCTTGGATTATAACTTGTACTGTTGAGTTAAACTCGAGTCTATAGACTTTTGTTCCGTTCTTTGTCTGAAGATTACTCAAACCGCCAGTGTAATTAAACGGCTTTAACGGTCTTCCCGGAAAATCATCGGTGAAAACGCCTTCACTATTGTTGTAATAATGAGCTTGAAGCAAAGCCATCGTTGGCATCACAAAGGTAACATTGTTTATGTCTCCAACAGTTTTTGTTCCGTTAAGACATGTAGTACACGGGTTCACGCCTACTCCAATGGCAAAGAACAACGAATGATCAATCTTTAAAGGAACATTGATCGGATAATCTGGCGAGTTTAGGCTTCTTAATGAGTCTGAGAAGCTTAAGGCAATGCTTGTAGCGTTTATTGGAGGAACCTTGGACATGGTCAAGGATTTTGTTGTTGTTGTATCTTTATACCGCACAATAGCGGTTCCAGTTGCGTTATTAACTGCAACAACTGTGTCCATGAAGGGTGAAATAGTCATCAAGAAGTTGCCTTGGGGATGATTTGCGGTTAAGATTGCGTTCGTTGTTTGGCCTGGACCTAAGAAAAGCGTGTCGGTGCTAAAGGGTTTAGTGTAACTTGCATCGACTTCAACGACGGTCAAGTTGTGTCCTGCGATCTTGAAAAACAGTTCGTCGTTGAGTGCAGCATTGATTATCCTTAAAAGGTATTTCTTCCCTGTTTCCACGTGTAAAATGTAACCTACGATCGTAAGACAACATAAAAACAACTTGAAAACATACCAAATTAAACAGAATTGCTTATATAGTGTGAATGCGAGTCATACCACGAGAGTTGCAACCGGGGGATGGACTGGACCGACCGGTAAGTCCGTTAATGGTGTGCGCATCTGAGATATTTGGTGGCAACCCGGATTGTGTGGACTGAGTAATCACAGCTTCGACATCTGATTTCCACCACTCACCTGCAAAATTCTATCTCATTAAACACACCTTAAAAGATGAACTATATGATCTAGTAGCTAGCTGACTAGAGCTTCAAAAAGCTCACCGAAAACGATGACTTTCTCGGCATGAGGACGAGGAAACGGATAAGGTACATGGCGTTTTGGAAGAATGACAATAGCACCATGAACTGTGGCTCTAAGCCACGAGATATGAGCATGCCATAGAAGTGTTCCTCGTTGGCCTGTGAGCGTGAAGTTGTAGACAAAAGTTCCTCCTGGTTGGACCGGACATTGCGTTATATAAGCCGGTCCATCAGACCATCCTGTCCTTAGCTGTCTCACACCATGCCTGTAAGAACCCTAAGAGATTAGTCGAGACTTTCAAAATTCGTGCACATCGTGAATTCATTGAGTCATTTGCTCTCTTTGAATTGTAATTACCAGTGGATAGTGACATTGTAGTTAACGTTGTTGGTGAGGTTAACGATCACATTATCGTCTTCTCTCGCATAAAGAGTTGGTCCTGGGAACTTTCCATCAATGGTGACAATCGGTTTGGTTGAACAGATTTTGGTCATGTTTTTCATCACTACCTGTCTCATACAAAGAAGCTTAAGTTTTCTTGTTTTTCAAGTAAACCTAAAAATTAGTAACACTTACATTGAACTTGTAGTGACGAATGTTGGCCTCAGCCAAATATAGAAGAGAGAGAAACACCAGAAGAAGAATTCTAGCACAAAAAGTAGCCATTCTCTCTCTCTCTCTCTCTCACGATCAACCTCTGCTTCGAACTGAAGTTGTGAATACGAATCTATGAAGCTATAAATGAAGATTGTGTAGATATAGGATTTACTCTTACAGTCTTTTTCTCGGTTTCCATTATTGTTTTTTCCTTTAAGACTACATAAAGAGCAGAAAGCTACATAGACGATAGGATACAAATAGTTTGAAGTTTACTTCTCATCTGCAATAGAGACAGAGTCATTTCTGGCAACACCAGTTTGTGAAGGGTTTAAGATTCAAACAATTAGAAAGTAGCTTTCACTTGTGACTAGAGACGATTTCAACTGTCATAAAATCTTTCAAGGAACTTAAAGTTCATCTAACAATAACATTCCTCCACGAACACTCTCTTCACTTAAATTACAATCCACCTAAAATGGAAAGCTCTTGTCAAATTATTCTGATGACTCAGATCATATCATCAGCTAAATAATATGGAAATAAATATTTAATATCTCACACTGTTGAAAAGAGTTCTAGATTAATATAAATAAACTGTTCTCATGAAAAGAAATATAGATAGTTCTGCATAAAAAACATAAGCAGAAGTTTGGAAGAATACAGAGGATCTTATGCATCAATGGTAAGGCCACTAGATCGACGTCTAAGCAGCCAAGAGATTCTCAAACTCGCGGTCTTCAACTGCAAGAAGATTTCTCTGTACTCTTTTTTCAGAAACAAATCCAACGCAAACATGTAAAGATCACTGCCTAGCTCAATCTCTTCCATGGCGTCCAAACAATCAATGCATTCCTTAATGGAATACTCGTACTTCTTAACCACTGCACTCGCTGGAGTCGCATACAACAACTCGGTATTGAACCTGTGACATTCTGGAGTCACAATTTCAACATCTTGTAACCGAGACTCTGGACTAGGCTCATCATCTTCATCATCATCTCCATATTCACTTCCTGAGACTGGCTCGTTGGTGTAGAGTGTTGATAATGGAGTTGGGTCATGAAGCTGTGGTGATTCTGAATGATGCTCGCGCACTTTCTTGCGATAAGGACGGAAATAAGCTTTTCCTGGTTCTATTACTCCTTGGAAGATGATTGCTAGTTTATCTGCGTGAGGCACGTTCCTCCGCCTGAATTGTGCAGCTCTAGGATTTTCCTGATAATCAACAACACAACACAGACAAAAATGGATCAAATGTTGTCCAAAGCTGCAAACTTTACCAATTCAAAATGGAGTAGCGGTTTTACCTTTAAGTAGCTTTTCCAATCTTCATCAGTTGCACCAAATGTACGGGTTTTTGCATCCCATTTCATGATAGGAGCACCAATTGCTTGACACCAGATTTTCCACGCTTTCCTGGAACAATCCCAGTGATTTTTAAGCTGGGCTCTTGTGTAGTCTTTTCCAGTGTTCTGATTGATAGTATTAAGAATCATCTTCCAACTTTCCTTTGGATAATGTGAGTCAGGTCTAAATCCTTTTTTGGTTTCTTGGATCAACAAATCGAGAAACAGCTCATGTGAGGACGGAGACCAATATCCTTTCGAGTGGGGAGTAGAGAAATTAGACACGCTTTGCCTATCTTCATCCCCTGTATCATTTTCTTCATCACAATGCTGGCTTCTTCGCTTCCTTTTGCTACCTGACGCCCCTTCATCATCTATGTTACTGCCATTAAAGATAATCTCTAGTTTATTGAGGAACAATGGAGGACTCAACCGATACTGTCCAGCATCAGGATTCTCCTGTGACAAATCCAATCAAGTTTTATTATAGCCATAAGAAACAACCAAAATCACAACACAAAACATAAACCTTTCTTTGTACCAGTAAATAGTTGGCCCAGTCTTCATCACTAGCACCAAACGTTTTTGTCTCAGGATCCCACTTCATATCACTGGATAGAACAAGTTTACGCCATATTTTCCACTGCTTAATCATTGTATCCCAATGATTCTTAAGCTGCTGTTTGGTAAACCTCGCACCTGTCCTTTGTAGAAAAGGTTCACATATATGCTGCGTTCCAGGTTTATTCCCCAACAGCTTTTGCTCAACGCATAAGTCCACAAATACTCTGTGGTATTCAGGTTCCCATGCAGCTTTCGGCGTCATAATCCTTTACTATATTTGTATAGATAAGTAAAGACAACAACCAGACAAAAACATAAGTTCTTTCCAAAATGAGGATCATATAACAGTAACATTATCTATACATAAGTTCTACAAAATTTAAATCATGTCTGAATCTAGAACTACTCTTAGATTGAAGCCAGAAACTCATGAAACCACTATAGATCAATTATGACTTAAACAATGCAATTGCTTTCGATTGGGAATAAACACCATTTGTCAAGCAATGCATAGATTCCAACAATGGACATTTTTCACAAAAACATCGAAAAGACTACAAAGATGAGAAACCCATATCAAAGATCAATTTTGAAAGGCAAACTCTGAAAATTAGCTAGATCCAGAGCTCATTCATGTGCAATTTAGGGTTTTCAGCTCTTTACACTAGATCGAGTGTTCATTACACTAACAAGTCATATAAACCATTTTGCGACTCGCTATTACGCGAAATTGGGTATCGCACTGAAACACTAATCTCACAGCGATTGAGAGCCATCAGAGACGGTGTTACTCATTTGGCCGGAGAAGAATAACAAATCTTTTTTGAGGAAGAAAAGTAAAACGTAAAACGTTTACCGGAAATGAGATAGAGCGGCAGGAGCGATTCTGATTTGCTACAGTGCGGCTGAAGAATTCCGGTCGCGATTTTTCCTCTCTCTATCTCTCTTATTTTGGCGTTTTCACCGCTCGAGACGTGGCTTTGTTTTTTCTGAGATTAGGCGATTAGGGTCTATTATACCGGTTAGTCCCGGTTCTCTTTGTGGAAACGTTTTTCTCGCGTTGAGTCGTCAGGTTTCCATTAGTTGAAAAACAAAAAACTCTCTATCTTCAATCTATTACAATCATACTATAATTTTGAGATGAATTTATTAAAATATATAATTTAAATATAAAAAAATTTTGTCAATAAATAATCACCAGATCGACAACAAAAACCCCGAATTTTGGTATAAATTCTTTAAATAGAATAAAATAAAAGTTGAACTCATCATCTCATGTCTAATTAAATCAAGGGCAAACCAACTGGACCACTTATTTTTTGGTAATCATAGAGTTTAATTAAGTGAATTATCATATTACGAGATATAGGTAATATTTATATAACAAAACTTGTATTACTGCTTCCAAAAGCAAAGTATAACAACAAGTTTTAGTCGATATTGCTTATTGCATTCCCTAACGACATATGTTGGCAACGAATTAAATGCAATTTACACAAATCAACATAAAGTTTCAAAAGCAAGTGGTCTTAAACTTAATGGCAGGTTGTAAGTACACTAAAACTAAATGCACTTGCACATCCAAGAATCGAATTCTTCTGTCTATACTATGGTTAATCGGTGGGTCAATTGTGCCTCGTTGTTGAGAAAAAAAAAGTCTTCTTCAAATAACTGACTCCTATATACCTCTCAACATAAATGTTCTGCCAATTCAACAAATTCGCTTTAGGTATTGGATTCTACCAGGGTTTATCTCTAGAAAGATATGCTCTCCTCCAAGACAACACACTCACAGACATAGAAACTAGGACTTCATACAGACTTGGACCATATTTTGATCCACTAAGGTATATATTTTTATGATTGATGTCTTTGCAGGTCCATTGGCTTCCAACAGTCTCTGCTCGTAGCTAGGATTAGATTAGGGCCTCAGAAGTCCAAGTAGAGTTGAGTCCCGAGCCCTGTCCTATAGGGAAATCTCGCTTGCGTTAAAACACAAGTTTTTTTCTTTTTAATTCTTTTTTCCTTTTTGCTTTGAGTCTCTAAATTTACAAATCAAAACTAAAAGTTTATTTTGAAAATTTAATATTTTAATAGAAAATATTATTCAATTAAGTTGAAATAAATTTTATCCTTTTTTAATGTAATATTAAATAAATGATGAATTATAGGTTTTTTAATAAAATGTTATATTCTTATTATATAATTGACAGAAAATAAAGTAATTTTATTCCATTTTTACAGTAGAATATGAAAGAATAAAGAATATTATTTGGCTACACAAATGAACATAATAAAAACAGGACATTTTAATACAATCCTCCCATGGAATGAAAGAAAAACAAAAACAAAAACAAAATACATATTTTCTTTATTTTGCAGAAAGATTAACTCCATAGTGGCTTACGCCAAATATTGAGTGAAAAACCATAATGAAACCAAATGATAATACATAAAACCATCAATGAAATTTGCTTAGAGTAGTAATCTTCAACGTTCTGATTCACAAGTAACTGAAGAAAGTTTAGAAACCCATTTGTTGATCAAAGATCTTCTCCTTGTATCCCACATGACTCTCTTTTCTTTACCACGCTTAGTGTTTACTGCTATGCCCTCAACAAATTCCTTTACTCGTTCCAAAGCAACTTTCATTGTTTGATCTGACATATTAGCAAAACAAACTCTGAACCAACCGGGCTCATCACAGTGACACGATGAGCCTGGTGAGATGTTAAGACCGACTTCACACACAATCTTTGTCCATAAAGATTGTTCAGCCTTAAAAGTATTTGAACTCAAGAGGTGTCTTAAGTCAACCCAACAGAATAAGCCTGCATTGCTCTTCAAACAACCAATCCCGGATTTCTTTAGACCAGAAATCAGTGTGTCTCTTCTCTCTTTTAGCCTTTTCTTGTTCTCTTCCAAGTATTTGGTCGTGAATCTTTCATCAGACAGCAAATTGGCTAGTAGATGTTGTGTCTGGGAAGAAATGAGTCCAAAACTCGACATTTTGGTGGCAGCTGAAACCACTTTCTCATTGTTTGAGTATATCAAACCAACACGAAATCCAGGGAGGCCTAAATCCTTAGACAAACTGTAAACAACATGGATCTTCTCATCTAAACACATGTTCATGTCCTTAGCCACTTCTAGAACACTGGTGAACTCAGGATAGTCGAAAACCGTCCCAGAGTAGATCTCGTCGCTCACCATATGAATCTTTTTCGTGGATGTGAAGGTAAGAAGGAGCTCAAGTTCTTCACGAGTTGTAGAAGTTCCAAGAGGATTAGAAGGGTTTGTTATGAGAACACCCTTAACCATTAAGTTAAGTTTGTTAGCTCGTCCGTAAGCATTTTCTAATGCTTCTGCTGTTATCTTGTATCCATTTGTGCTTACACAATGGATAGGAACAATCTCTACTCCTGTCCTCCATTTGAGATCTCTATCAAACCTTCATTTGGTGAAACAAAAACAAATTTAGATTTCTATCTTAAAGTTTTTGTAGGCGTCTGGAACCTGTGCGAGTTTACGCCCTGAGGTCCCGGTCTTGAAACCACTTGGTTATTCGAGAACATTTTAGTGTAAAGCTACATATAAATATATGTACGTACCCTGGATAGTAAGGTGCAGGTATAAGAAAAGCATCTCCTGGATTAGCGAGACAGAACATTAGAGTCTCGTTAGCTGAAGTTGAACCAGCTGTGAGCACCATTTTGTTTGAATCAATTTTCACTTTGTTCCCTCTGATTTTCCCCATGAATTTAGCCAGGGCCTGTTGAGCAAAATCATATAATAACAAGTGTCATAGTTTGGTCTAATTGAGAAGTATATGTATCAATGTTTTTGACATTAATCACACGAAAAGCCGAAGTCAAAAACTAAATTATAACTGGAACTAAACACTTCAGTAAGTAGGAATAATTGATGTTACATACATCCTTGAAAGATGACAAGCCATGGTAATCTTGGAATAGAGCTAATGTTTTAAACAACGACTCTTCATTTTTCTTCAGAGCCAAAACTTCTGGATGCTCTTCAAGCCACGACTCAATTAGGTCAAAAGAAAGCTGCCAAAAAAAGGAAAAGATGGCTCAACAACCGACCAGTGGTTACTCAAGTAAGACACTTGAATATTTTCCTAACAAAAAAATTGTTTAGTTTTTCAATGTCTTAACAAAAATGGTTCGAGATAGGTACAAACCTGATTTTCAGCAAGACCCATCTGAATAATCCCATTAGGGTTAATTGTTTCGTGAAAAGGATTCTTTTCGTATTCTTGCCATCCAAGGAAGTAAGATGAGTCTTGACCATGAGATTCGCTGATTACTTTGCTTGACAACATGTTTGATATGTTCTTACTCGGTGATCTCTATATAGCAAGTGAAGGGGCTCACTTGTAGCTCAAGAATTAAAGTGATTATCAAAAAGAGAGAGAGAAAGAATGAAAGCTTTTTGATGGATAAAGAATGTGAGACCTGTTGAGATTCAAGGACGAATAATGGTGAATATATATAGTACAAAGGAAAGAAGATGATAATTTAGGAGACAGAGTTCCGACATTATTAGCTAGTGAAAGTAGACGGTGTTTTGATTCTTTTGACTTAAAAATCCACACGTACTATAATATTTAATTATTCAGACACACACGTACATTTAATTCGATTTTCTTTGTTATTTCATTTTTGTGTATTGAAGGTAATTCGACGAATCCGACAAATACTACAAACATGAAAACTCACATATATAGTTAAACATCTAGATTTTAAAAGTTTGAAATCTCTAACATTATACTAATAAAGACCTTAAATCATCTAAACATGTATAAAGTCACCTAACCAAAAAAAGACCACTCTAAATTTTGAAATGAGAATCAAATTTGAGTCTTTATAAATTTACGCACTAAGACCCAAAATATCTTTCATGAACTAGTCCACCACCGTTAAGATAAAAAAATCTTTTCTAATATATCTTTTTTCCAAGAAAACTTGAACTTAAGAGTTTTCAAAATACTCGCAACTAGACCATGAGTCTATTGGTTTTTTAATGTTTTTTTTTACTAATAACTAAATTGACATAATTCGATTCATAATTCAATTTTTCCTTAAAACTTTAATCATTACATGATTTTTTGGCTTGTTAATTAATTAAATGCTTTTAATTGTTTATTCTCTTATTATTTTGTCTTAAATGTGTATATTGTTTGGAAGTATTAGGTTTTGTTATCTATTCGCTCATTTCCTTTGAGTTTCCGATGTGTATGTTTTCATATCTGTATTATCCTTTATATTTTGGACAGTGGACAGCAAAGGAAATAAACAAACAATAGATGTATATTATAAGATCAGGGATATTTCGAATCATACAATATGACAAATTTGTATATTTGATTAAGAGATTCTTTGGGCGTTAGTTGCACTTTTTTTTCTTTTAAAGAACTACTACTTTTTGTTCTATACAGTATTATCACTTAAATATAGTATGTAATTAATTAGATAAATTGCAAGAAATTAAGATTTACATAAGGAAATAATCACTTCTACAGACTACAGCTGATTCTCTCTC
>JAKUCM010000760.1:0-21278 GCA_023374145.1 Lepidium sativum | reverse complement strand
AAAATCTGTTTCGATTTGAATGAAGCAGCGGAATTTGATTCATCGAGTGATGTAACGGTCGAGCATGATCAAGAAGATAATAGCAACCTCATTCACAAGCTAGTGACTTTAGCAGACGATACTATACGCTTTAGACCAGTTGATTTCAATTCGATCAAGAGCAAAACCGCAGAATCTTTAAAGAAACGTTTGTCTAATGGTCAATCGGATGGATTAACTGTGGAGATTGAAGACGGTGCACTAGAGAGAATCGCCAGTGCGATTTGGCTAAGTAAGATTAGCTTAGAGGAATGGATTGAGGAAGCAATTGGTTCAAGCTTAACCAATGTTAAGTCTCGAGTTTCTTCATCAGAAGATTCAGTGATTAGGATTGAGCTTGAAGATGATTTGAACGATCGAATCTCCGGAGGATACCTTCCGAGTAGCATCAGGACGGTGGTAGTTTGATATTTCCTTTTTTTTTCCGGTGAGTGGTAGATTCGTAATTATGAGTATTGGTGAGGGTAAAGATGTAAATATTATGATGTATCCAAACCGTCTTTGGCGGGGATGGGAAAGAGTTCGGTAAAACATTTAACAGTAAAAAAAAGAGTTATTCAAAAAGAGAGCGCAATCAAACGGATCTTAACGGTTGGAATATCCAAATCAACGGCTGAGAATAACTCACATGTTTTATATATGAAAGTAGATACTTCCACAAAAGAGTAAAGGAATCTTCTAGAGATATGTAATGCAAATAGAAAAATAAGTAATAAAATTAAGTAAAAATAAATGTTTTATTAAGGAGATAGTGGCTATTTTTTTTTCTATAAATTCAAGGTGACATTTGATTATTCTTTCGTATGTTTCTTCTTGGAGTTTTATGGACATAATATACTGGTTTTATAGCAGATCAAATTCTATAAAAACTATATAATAAAGTTTTATAATATTCAGGAGACATTAAATTCAGTAAAAAGTTGTACTTTTAAAAATGTTAGGGGTGGGTTCTGCTAGTATGTGGTTTGTCTTTATTGCACCTTTTTAGAATAAAAGCAGCAAATCCAACCACTCTCATGGACCAAATATTTATTATAAATAATTCTTCACCACTATCACACTAAGTATTTTATACGTTTATATAATTATTTTTGTTGGAAATCTGTGAGCTAATAGGTCTTATACATTCGAAAGGAAATATTCGTGTTAAATCAAAGTAGTGATTAATGATTTCTGTTGGATATAAACAATATTAGTTTTGTAGGGTTTGGTGGAGCTGTTCCACTAGATAATGTCTCTAATCACTTTATTCGTATCTCTATTATTTAAATATACTACAAAATTTGGATATGGTGTGTTCTTAGTTCAAAAATTCAGTTAATATTTATGTCTCAGTAAATATTCTTCTCTTTTATTAAGAAATATATAAAAAAATTTCGTACAATAATATTGTTCATTATACACTGAATCACGTTTTCAATTGACTTACAGCTACTAAAAAGTTCTATTTCACGAAAAAAAATAAAATAAGAAACCGTTTGTATTTTTGTCAACAAAAATTAGATTAATAAAAGTCTAATATATAACCAAAATTTTCTAATTAGAATTAGTGATATTATAACTCACCACTTAATATTAACTTAGATCAGAAACAAAATACATGCATTGATGTATAGATTTAAACACGAGTTTTTCATCTTTAAGTTTAAACTCTATTTACAAAAATCACATTTGGGTTTAATCGTCTTTGTGAGTCACTTGGTCGTGTGTTGAGAACTACCAAACCGGTTTGACCAAAACGGCAAAACGTGTTCAAAATTGAAAGCCATCGATCGGTTCTTTTGTGCTCATAAGGTCAATACTTTGATTTTTGATCATTTATTATGACCAATGATTCAAAGCCTCTCAACCTACAAAGCGGTCAACCACCGATAATAAATTTAAACCTAACTTAACGTATGATAACAATAAACGACTATGACATATTGGTCTTCTGATCTAAAGCTACATGACGACATGACTTTTGTTGCTCAATTTAGATTTCTACATCTAATTTTAAATTACATTTAGTACATCCACATTTTAATCATATGTAATCACATACTGTTTTTTACCTTTATAGTCGAGTGATTTTTTAATAGCTAATATCTTAATGTCAAATTAAGTAGTTACATTCTCTTTCATATATTGAATTGATTCTTATGTATTGGATATTTACATCTAAACTTACCACTTAACAACTACATGCATGCCTCGTGATTTCACATGGTCCATATTTCTTTCTATACATATTTTCATTAAATAATTATATCTAAATTACACCGATTAATATATTATATATATATAACATTAAAAAATATTTTTGATCAACTGATTAAATATCTAGATAGATAACTTTTTTTATCGAAGTTTGATTATATTTAATTATCGATATGATATAATTTAAGATTTGAGTTTAGGATTTGACTATGCATAGAGTTTGTTAAAATAAAAATATAATATTTATATATATGGTATCTATTGTTATTGTTTGAAAGTCTTTTAGACTATTTATTATGTATATACGTAAATTAAAATATGTATGTATACATAATGAATTTCGCAGACCAAATATTTGCAGCAATAATCGTGACTTATTTTTGGCTTTTATAAGTCAAAAGATAACACCGGTTCCCTGCTAGACACTTGACGACAAAAGCCTCCAAAACTGCCTTTTTATTCCTTCACCTTTTTAGATATTATAAGATTTTATGAGTAAATGATAAGGCTGAGGTTTTTGTGGTACTTTTTTTAATTTATAACCAAACGCATATCTAATACTTTTCGCACTATTATAATATGAATTTGTTCGACATAAAGCAGGTCATAACCTAACTATTGACAGCAAATTATTAAGGAGATATACTTTAATATTATTTTGAATAAAAGGATTTTTGCCAAAGAGAAGCACTAGAACCAGGAGAAGACAAACCAAAACATGCCTTTATATCATTCAATTATCTATAGCCTTTTTATATTGACCTAATGGTCTCTATATCTTTTTGGTGGACTTGCATTATTTCTTTCCTCACTTCTTAGTTCAATATATATATTTTTAATAATAAGATTGATAAATATCCTATTTATAGACAAATTTTATCTAAATTTCTAATAATATTACATAGGTAAAAAATATAATTTTCTTAAATCAAATTAGAATATAAAAGAAAATACATATAACATTCAACCATTTTATCAGAAATATTTTAGATATATTTTTATTAGTTAAAATATATCATCAATAAAGATTAAGAAAGATAAAGACATTTAGACACTATAGTACTTGAGAATTCTTAAATGTTAAATTAGATTCAATTTATCTCACAAAAAGATTCATCATCACTATGTCAATACTTGATCTTGAAGTGACAAAAATAAATTAATGATAACACCACGGTGAGTGAGAGTGTAATTGAATTGTCTTCAAGTGGAAAATATAATTTTGTAGCATTTGCTGCAACTTTACTGAAAGACCTATTTCATATTAAATATATTTCCTAGTCTTTTCTCTTTTAATCATTTAAATTATAGCCATAAAAAGGATGTGAAGATAATGATTTACGAATATAAGGATGTATTAAAATATAATTAAAAGGGGTCACAGATCTCAACCTTACATTATTGAAACCTAATGTTGAATTTGAGCTTTTTGGAAAGGGGTCATGAACTTAACTTATGTAGGGAGCAACTACACACTAAGCTTCAACTACTATGACATCTTTTAATATATATAAAATTGTTGTGTATACATACATATATTGTATAGGTTTTCAAAGATGAGATAAGAAATGGTTCAGAACCTACACTTCCATATTTCAAATAATATCAAATAAAACTATCAAAAAAGAAAAAGCTATATGACTCCCAAATCGAATTTTATCTTTTTCAGGTCTTAGATGGTTTTTCTTCACAAAGTATCAGCATGAGAATGCATGGTATAAGGAAAATTTTGTATTCCTTTCTTTTAGAATTTGAAGTTTTGTTGTAAGTGATGACATATTTTGCAGTGGACTATATAATGATAATGAAGATAATTGAATAACTAATAGAGTGGCCAGTTTTTCTCCATTACTTTAAAATATTTAATCTTTGCCTTCTGTCACTACAAAGTTTGGATGTTTTAAAAATATGTTCCTACATATTAATATAAGATTCAAAATATTACATATATTTTAATATCATTTTATATAGCCGATATCTTCATAGTTTAATAATTTAAAGATAGACTAATGGTTTAATTGCATCTCTTAATTTTGATATAACTACAAGTGCACCCAAATTTAAGATTTGTGCTTGATTGCATCATAAATCATCCAAACTTCCAAATCGGCATACAAATTCGTTTTTGGGTTTGTGGAGGTTAGTCGTACAATCCAATTAAAACTAAAGTGAGTCCACATTTATAACTCAGATTCGTCGCTAAAATCATGCCCGACAGCAGAAGGCCAAAAATCTCAACTCATTCTCATAATCCTAAATCCCTACATCTCCACCAAAACATTTCTTCAATCGGCAATGAGAAACATATCTGGTGATGCATCTGAGTCATCTTGTTTTCGGAGACTAGCAAGGACGGTGGATATTCCTTGAAAAAAGCTGGTGTGGTGAAGAAATTTTCACCAAGCTCTCGAAATCAGATGGGAATCCCTATCGAATATTATTTCGATGTGCGTATGCTGCATCTAGTAGGGTAATATCTACCTTCACAGAGCATCTGGTTTTCACTAAAGTATAGAAATTTTTGTGGAATTTCAATTTGTGATTTTTTTTTGGTGTAGGAAAGCAATGATACACGTGTTTAAATGGATGGTTGAAGCAATATTGGAAGAGTTAAAGATCATGGATTCAAAATTCCAGAGTTTTCATCAAGATGTAATGACTTCACGGTTAGATAGTGGGAAGATGTTAAGGGAATTGGAGAGTAATATTTTGGAGAGAGTTGAGACTACGATACTTGATGCCAAGACGTTGTTTAAGAGACTGATTTTGGTGTTGTTTGTCATCTTCATAGTTGTATGAATCAACTAAAAGATTATTGGTAGCTAGTTTGATTGTTTCTCGGATGTACTGTCTTCAAGATTAGAAGACTGTTTGTGATGTTGTTTAAGACTTGGTTTAAGAGATTTATTGTGATCTTGTTTCTCGAATGTATTTTTGATCATGTTTTCTGGGATGTATTGTTTTGAACATGTATTGTTGTTTTGGTATTAAGCTAGTGTATGAGTCATCTGTTGAAGTGTTTTGGTATTAAGCTGAAATATAAGATGCAAAGAACTTAGAGTTGAAATATTTCATTAAAAGCAACATATTGTAGCTTAGTTTGTTGCACAAAATCTGAGTTAGAAGAGAGACAAAACATAGTGTCTAACTCAAAAACTTACAAGCACGTAGATTTCTTCATTTAATTGAGAAATTCTTATACTAAAACCAAAAACCAACAACACCAAAATCATTAATCTACTTGAAGCAATGGTGCATCCACAGAATGTCCTTGAGTAGAATCTGATTGAGAAGACTCTACTTGAGTAATGCCCATTGGAACTAACTGCAGCTGACTTTATTCATCTTGAGATGCCTTAAAAAATTAAATAGTCAAGATAATAAATTAAATCTGACAGAAATAAAATAGTCAAAGATAATTGGGCATACCTGATTGCGCCTATACTTATGAAGCCTTGCATTGTGGTGTTTTTCACCACAGATTCCACAATGCATTACCCTTTTGACATTTGGTTGCTTCTTAGATGGAGATTCATTGAATCCTTTCTTGCATTTGTCATTGGCAGTCTGCTTCTTCTTACCAGGCATCAAATGTGGTTCATGTTGATGGATATTAGCACCACTTGTTGATGGACAAAATGCTACACCTTTGAGTGGTACAAGACCCTCTATATAAGTCCTCCTCCACATGACAGTTCAAAACTATTGGCAAACAAATTCATGTGGCTCAAGTTTCTTAGATAGTATAGTTGCATATGCATGCTCACAGGGAATGCCACAAATGTCTAACTTCTGACATGTACATATTTACCTCTCCAAATTAACACGGAAAGAGCAACCACTTCTACACACCTTATAAAAATCATTCTTACTTCTAAGAATAGTATACGCCACATCAAGGTCATGTTCTTTGACCAAAAAGTATTCTACCTAAGGTGTGCAGATTCATTGATGCTCATTAGCAATTATAAATCATTTTGAGATGCGTACCATATCATGCCGCCTTATTGTCTCTAGCATGGGAATGAATGACTTCTGTATAACCTTGAGAATGAAAACATAGAACGACTTGAACATAGTTATTCTCAAAACACTTGCATACACAACATCATCGTAGAGGGAAAACTGATCCAGAGCCTTTTCAAACTTAACTTCGTTGTAGCTCCAAGCCAAAGTCCATACAAGAAGCTTCATGAAAGGTTTCGTGTTGTGCGTTTTCTTCAAGTTCGCGTAAATGTGCCTAACACACGCACAATGCTCAATGTTTGGGACTTCCAGCTCTACAACTCTTATCAGTCCTTGAGGTAAACACATATCAAGCCAATTAGAAAAACATCAAAACCACATACTAGTCTAATAATAAACAATTACAAAACTAGTTATAAACTAAGACCAAAATAATTATAAAGTAGTGTCAATTAAACAAAGATAAATATGTGTGGAGACATGTGACACATGACAACAATGACATAAAAAAATGTGATAAAGTACTTTTATTAGAAACAATGCTACTAAAAGCAACATCTACCACAAAACTAATACATTTTGACGATCAGACATAAAGATGTACCATGCACCATCTCCTAGCACCAAGTCTTTCTTTATTTTGCTAATAAACCACCTGTAGTTCTCAGTATTCTCAACCTTAACACAACCCCAAGCAACCAGATATATTTGGTATTTTCCATCTCTCTAAGATCCCAACCAACTGGCCTTTCATCTTGCCTTTTATAAAGCAAGCATCTAAACCAATAAGTGGTGGACATGTATCCTTCCATGACCTCCTAAGCTGTTTGAAACAGACGTAAAACCTACTGAATACGTCTTGACCTTCTCCATTTCTCACTATCTAAATCTCAATGGTTGAGTTGGGATTACTTTCAAGGATCTCTGGACCATAATCTTGGAGACGAGCAAATTGGTCATCATATTCCTTTTCTATCGACCTTAACGCCTTCTTTTGTGCAACCTGACATTTGTGTAATGAGACAATGACCTTCCACTGTGCTCTTATCAATTCTTCAATCTTCATGGGCATGTAGTAATCATGTTCTTCCTTAATCTTATTTAAGAATAACCTTGCTATGACTGAGACTTTGATCATGTGATAATCTCCAGTTACAGAGCAACATAAGAACTTATGGAAAATTCTTACCTTCCACTCATCCTTCTTTGCAGTCCTTGAGCAGTAAATTCTCCAACTACATATCTTACCACTGAAACCCTTACCAACACACTTGTAAGCCACTTTCATTGTATCATACCTAAACTGCTTTTAAGTTTTGACTTATTATTATAGCATACTTCACCACAACCTCCTTGAATCCAACTTTGTTGAAGAATGTCATGTTTTCGGAAAGACAACCTTCACCTGGGCTGAAGTTGTTTTCTCTTTTTTTTTTTATCGTGAGAAGGACAACCATCAGAAGCCTCACCGCCCCTATCTTCGGCTTCGTCGTCACTTTCCGGCATCACATTAGCATCGACTCGGGGTTCATCATCAAAATCTAGTAGTCCTCGTTCTAGTTTATTGAGATTGCGTTCATGTTCCTCTTTGTCACTTGAATCATCTTCGTCGTCCAAGTTCTCTACTTCTACATCATACACCAAAATCATATGCAGAGACTCCAAATCATCATCCATCGCTCTCTCACTCAAATTTCCGCCTTCTATATTACTCGAATTTCATGGTTCTCCGATTTCTAGGGTTCGAGATTTTGCGTTTGTGTTTTTTGATTTTTGCCTAACATTATCAGGTCTTAACTCAATCTTAATTGGGTTAATAAATTGGTTTAAAGTCGTGTTAAGACCGGATTATAGTCTGATTAACATAACAAATCATCATTCCGGTCCACAGTAAACCGTAATTAACCACATAATATGAAATTACGCTTTTGACTTTAAGTGTATGTGTAATTAGAAGTTTTGATCGATTTAGAGTGGAATTAGACGTTTGGATCGATTTAGAATGCAATTAAGCAAATGCCTTAAGTTTAGATGCAATTGTGGTTATATCAAAATTTAGAGATACAATTATACTGTCACTCTTTAAAGTTCAATTTAACTTGTGCCATATCGATATTATCATTCAAAACCACATCGATGTTCATGCATATTGCACAAGATCCCTATGTTTTCTATATTATTTGGGACTCCAAATCTCTTGAAAACTTTCAATATAATTATTACTTCACATATTAAACGAACAAGTTATTCTACTACTCGAGTCAATGATTACATTGAGCAGGTCTTGTTGTCAAAAGCCCAAGTTCCTAATCTTTGTTGGATCTGCGTTACGGTAGGAAAAGTTTTAGACTTTGATTTGTACATAATCCACTTCTCAGCTTTACATTCAGAGAATTCAGAACCGAGTTCTTCAATACTATAACAAGATTAACATTTCCAAGCTTAAATTACAAAAGATGTTTTAAAGTACAAATCCAAAACCCATCGTGAGTGTTTTTCTTATATCTTCATAAGGAACAGGTAACTCGATCTGTAGTGTTCTGGTCATAACAATCTCTTGAGAAAAAAGTCAGCTTCGTTTCTTGTGTCATAAATCAGTCAATCATCAGGCTCAGCTGAAAAATCAGGCTCTTCAGGTTTCTTAAACCGAGGCATACCAACATCCTTAACCCTCTGAGCTGCAACACCACGTCTTGTATTAGCTGCAAAACGTGAAGCTAAGATCATAACTCCAATGTTCATCTTTGTTCTAGGACTCGCTTCATCAAACTCTTCTTCTTCTTCTACTACTACTTTTTCTTCTTCTTGTTCTTCTCTTTCTAGACTTTCCTTTGATTCAATTGCAGTGAGATGATTCTCCATAGCTCTTCTCTTGTACCTACGCCAAGCAGCTTGTATGAAGCAAGCAGCCCAAGTCCTCCAATGATGAGAGTAGAATCTGAAAGTATGTTGAAGCTTCTTGCTGTGTAACCGCCTAAACTGATTTGCAACAAACTTCAGATCTTCAGCTCGAAGAGCGAATGCCTCGACTTCAACTAGAGCCCTAACCGTTCTTGTAGAAGATGGTAAATTCAAGGTTGATTTTGGAAGCAAAGCCCAAGAAAGAAGCTCTTCCCCGCAGAAATCTCCAGGTCTTAGTATAATTGAGTTGAAGAAACCAGTTCTGCCACCATTGGTTGTGGAACTTTCAAGTCTACCTCTAATGATGAAGAGCATCTCTGTGATCAAGTCACCTTCACGCACCAGGTAAGTCCCTTCTGTACAGAGAGAAGAAACCAGACGCTCGCAGATAGCATCAAGCAATTGATCATCCATTTGGGAGAAAAAAGGGACCTGCATGGTTCAGAGATAAGACATTGTTTGAGTAAAAGTAGAGATAAAGTAATCAGAACTAGCACTCATGAAAGAAAAAATACAATTATCACATGAACCCCAAAAGTCCCAGACTTAAAACAATATAAGAATAGAAATAAACTTGGCCAAACTTATACAGAAATCCCAAACTTAAACTTAAACTTAAGCAAATATGCCTTTTTTATTTTACTTCTAAACAGCATAGGGTCAACAATTTAATAGAAAGAAAACTTACTCTTCGGACAAGGTCTAAACAAAGGTGGCGCTGAATGTCACGGCGAAGATCAGTGGGCAAACTCTGCAGGAGAATCTCTTCGTCAACACCTTTTGTTGCAAGCCACTTATACTGCTCATATCGCCTAACACGGGTTCTCAAATCTTCAGGAAGTTGGCGATGTCTCATCCACTCCTCTGTGTCTCTCTTCTTTAGTCTCCATTCCTCAACCCGTACAGTCATAGATTGCAGATATGTCTAACAGACAAAGAGAAACCCAAGAAAAATAAGAACAAAAGAAGAGACCTTTATAATTTACTCCAATGCAGAAACCCTTACCTGCATATTCCCAATGAGATGGGCAAAGAGAACAAGTCCCAAAATTGCAACGAGCACAGCAAATGTGGTTTCTCCCATGAACATGGTCGTGCTCAAATTTTGTCCATAAGAACTGGAATACCATAATAACACGAAAAAGGCATCAGATTTAAAACTTGTAATTAAAAAGGAGAGTAATACTTGGTATCAAAGGCTGATTTTTGATGATCTCTGTAATCACCTAAGCTGTTGCAATCCCCACCACAAACAGTAGAAATATCTCTCTATAAAATTTGAAGTCACAACTTTTCTCGTCATTGCACTCCCGAATATCCCATAGCTGAAATTGCCATTTCGTGCATCGCAATATGTAAACACTTCTGTGACTTTTGCCCAGTTCATCTGCTTGGTGTCATACGTTGAATCACAATCTAAGTAATAGAGCTGACAATGAAGTTGGTTAGCTTCTCTATTGCATCTCGATTTCCAGCACGATGTATATCTATCAATCGATAACAAATACCATGCAGCACCAAGCACCTGTCCCAACAAAAACAACAAAGCTATATATTGTCAATTATAATCATAATATCAAATGAAACAATGGAAGAAGAATGGGTCGGATTCATACATGACTAGCTAGCATGTATAGCAAAAGATTATAAGCAGCACCAGCCCAAGCCGTCTTTGTAACCACTCCAGTTGTTTTAACGATTTGAGAACTTAAAGGAATTATAAGATAGAATCTAGGGATGTATTGGAGGAGCACAATCAAAGCAACAGAGTTGTTGTTATGATCAAACCGGTAACTTTTTGTCTCCGTTATAAAAAACCCGATAAAAATCTGTGGAAGTGGTAAGGTCGCTATGAGGTCGATGATAAAGTCAGATTTGAAATACCTCCAAGCTATTGCCTTTGGATCCATCACAAGCTCACCTCTACCAAACACTCTAGTAGTGGAATTGGGAGCAATAAAACCAGTCCTAAACTTAATGAAAATGTGAAGCAAGTAGAAAAGATCTGCAATTGTCCTGAGGAAGGTAACAAGGACGCTTAAATTCCTATCAGTCGTTGCACAAGGATAATTTTTATCCCCTCCAATGGCTGGGACGAAGAAATACAACGGGTCGATGAAGAGAGCAACCATACACGAGACAATGAACACCCAATTCCATTTCAAGACAATCTCACTTCCAGGATCAAGTATTGTCTTGTACCATGGAGCTTTGGAAGATTGCGACTTGTTGATGCTACTTTTTGAAGCATCATTGTATCTATTTGGTAAAGCAAGTTTATATGATTTGCTCATTGGATCATTCACTGCCCATACAGCTTCCTTGCTTTCTTTCCCTTCTGAATAAAACCTGTAAACAAAAAAGAGAGGGGATTTTTGTTTCTAAGCAACACACAACACAACTCGAATCTGCAATCTGAACCCTAAATCCGGAGCTTGAGGTCAACCAATGAAACTTTACTTATAATTATCTAACAAAGAGATAAATCCCAAGCAAAGTCTAGATTTTGATTTCTGAGAAACCAATCAGGAAACTGACAGATTTCAATAGTGTCAGAAGAACAAAGATTGACCCGAAACGTAAATCTAACGGAAAATCCAGAAACTGAAGCTGCGAGAAAAACTTACGTAAGAAGCTTGTCCTTCTTTAACTCCATTAGAAGAAGAAGCTCAAGCTCGAGAAACCCCTTTCCTGATCTAACTAAAATTAAAAGTAACACAAGTTAAAAGAAAAATCCTTTCTTTGAATTCATGTCTCTCTGACACTCTCACTGTCACTCTCTATCTCTTTGAATTCTTCCTCTCTGTCTAAATCTGAGAAAATTGTTTTTTTGTTTGTTTATCCAATTTCTCCTGAGAGGATACAAGGAGGGAATAACTGAGTCACGGAACGAGTCAGAGAACAAATCTCCTATGCTTTTTTCAACTCTCAGAAAATAAAATCGGAAGGATATTTGTTTTTTGTGAATAAATTAAAACCATCGAAATAAGACAAAAAGTCAAACACATTTGACCACCTGTCTTAATTAGTTAATCAAAGAGTAGTTTACGATAATTCTCCCATCAATAATAATAAGAAGTCAATACAAAATTAAACGATTCTTGCTACGTCACTTTATAGCCTTTTTTGTAGGCAAATCCAATAACTAATTTGACTTCAATCACAATTTTACATACAAACCAGAGCACAAATTTAAGCTTCTTTTTGTTTTCAGTCTGCGATATGAACTTTGAAGTCGCAAGAACCAAACTTTACATACTTTAATCATGGAGAAACTGAAGCAGAAACATTCATGAACAAAGATGGAATCTAAAGTGAATAACAAAGAAAATTATTGAAGATAACATAAGCAACATGTTTGAAGTGACAATTGAAAACATTCTTATCTAAAGTCATCAGTCTCGTATTATCTAACAGAATCAGATCAGAAAGATCAAAACTTTGCGGAAAACAGAAAACATCTATAGCTCAAAGTTAAGACTTTTTAATTCCCAATCCTGTAGTTTAGACCAGATTGAGTTCAACAATTGGTATAATCATCAAACTTTTCTACAGAAATTGAGCTAAAAGAACCAATTCATCATTCTCTGTTGGATCAAACTAAAACAGTGAAGAAACAAGCTTCAATTATAAGCTGTGGAAAAGACACTGTACATGATGATTATTGATGAAATCTAAATTGCTAATCACGACAAGTTTAAGGGAATCAAATACAATTTAAAACACTTACTAATCTACTAACATGTTGACCTATCAAAATTTTCACGTTTTGGTCTCCACCTTTCTTCACTCTTCCAATCTACAAACCCTATCTCTGCAGATCGGACAAGTCGATACTTTGATTAACCACAAATCCACACACTTTCGGTGAAACACATGACCACATCGAGGCAACTTCCGACACCACTGTCCTTGTCTGAATTTATCAATACAAACAACACAATCGCTTCCGTACTCTGTGGGCTCAGGGAACTTGAATTGGGGGAGCCTCTTCACGCATCTGGGAGATAACCCATCTGAGGATTCGTGACGGCGATGGCGTCGAAGATGGTGACGATAATCTCGCTGAAGAAACAAGTAGAAAGCGAATACGAAGGTGAAGCCGATAGATGTGACTATGAAGAGGAAGGCGGTTATAGCTACGGGAATCATGATTAGACCTACGAGGAAGGTGGAGAGAATCTTCGTAGTTAGACTCTTTGTGTTGGCCTTTGGTGTCTCTCGAGATGGCAATGGATCGCCGGAAATTGGGTAACTGTAGGTAATAGATATCGACATGGACGATTAGCGGCGGAGATAAAAAAAACTTCTCTTTTCTTCTCTTTTTATTTTCTTTTTGTTGGTTTCGAATCAGACTGTGTAATCTGTCTGAGAGCTTCAATCTTGTAAAGAGGTGAGATTTTGTCTCTGTCTGATAAACGAAGAAGAGAGACTTATACGATTGTAAATTAGAGAAACAGCATGAAGAAGGAAAAGTTAATTTTGGATTTTGAAGATCGTAATTTTTATGGATTCAAAGATTGTCGTATTAATGGTTGCTTAAGGATTTATTTTTATATGCGGGAATATTCGGATCACTTTGACTATCTTTTTAACTATTTCTTGCCCTACGAATTCGTGACTAAATTCAGAGTATTTTATTTTCTGAAAAAAAGAAATTAAAAAAAGTAAATTTATAATTTTTATTTAAAATTGTAAACGTAATTAAGTACAAAGACAAATGTATAATCACTCGGATGATGACTTATCAGACTAAACTCTATTCTTAAAATGAAGTCTGGTTTCGCCCTTTGTTTTCACGCAAACCATCGAAGAATGATAAATAAATTGGTGTTCTGTGTTCAAATTTCTGTTATAAAAATAATAATTAAATAAAAAGAAAGTTGAATTATAGTTCCAATAATTAAATTCAGATAACGTAACCATCAAAGCTAGAACTTATAGCAGAGATCTGCATCAGACAAGAAGCTTCCAAGATTGCTTAAGGAAACTTCCAATCCATACGGAAACGTCAGATCTCTTAATGAATAAGAAATATGAATTAATGAGGCACAAGAGTACTAGTTGGAGGTGGGTGAGAGATTCAATTTATTAGTTAGAAACTTTATAACAGAGCTCGAAGATTCCAATATTTGCTTAGAAACGAAGAACAGAAGTGTTTATATACATAAGACCCCTCTCGTTAAAAATTTATACACAAAGAGAAAAAACAAAAATAAGAAAAGAAGACTTCAATCTGGCAATGTATCTCTATCTCTATCAATATTGTGTTTCTGGCTAAAGTTGACTGAGAAATGCAATCAAAAACTGACCTTTTTATACATCAGACCGAATTTCCAAACTCGCTTAATGCCATAATAAGTCATGATTCAGCTAAGGCTTAGATCCGATAAATGGAAATCCCCCTTGACATCCTACAAATTTGAAAAGTGAAACCATCAAACAATGAAGTGTTTAAACATCATAACACTTGTAAAGATCAAAGAGTAACACTAAGAACTTACGAGTAGGAAGGACTGGGGCAATGTATAATTTGATTTTAAGTGCGTCGATAAGAGAAAGAACTTCTTCGTTTCCAGATTCCATAAAGAGTATCAAAACTCTCTGGTTCAATTTCCCAGCTTGCAATGTCCTCTATTCATTACAAAAACAGCAAGAGAATCAATTACAGACAGCATTAACGATATTTAATGGAGCAAACATAACAGAAAACTGGAAAGATCTCAAACAAACCAGTAATTTAAGAACACAGATTAAGAGTTCAATAACACAAACACTAATTCCTTGCAAAGCAATAGAGAAACTACGATCTTCAAACCCTAAGCTTTAAAGCTCTAAATTTTCACTTCTCAAAACTTCTCAGAATCAAAAGGAAGATGCCCCTAAGATACAATTTTACACGAAATTCGAAAAACCTAGAACCATAATCAAACCAATTAAAAAGGAGGAATCAAATTACAGTTTCTTTTTACCACGAAGAGGTCAAGGACGATATGGTCAGGTAGATGTGAGAGATCGTCGATGCGAGAGAGATTCAAAACGGCGGTGTTGACGGTGAGGGAGAGGAGAGACGGAGGAGGGTTTCTCATTCAATCCAAAATTGCTTCAAAACTCCGTCTTTGAATTTGGTTTTGAATCTCTTTCCCTGAATCTGAATTCACACAATCGAAATCTACAGAGAAGACGTTTCCAGAAAGCGAAAGGACCAAAATCTTCACCTTTTTCGCGGTTTCCTGTTTAACGCAAACGCAGCGTTTAGGTCGCGTTATTGACAAAGTTTGACCAATATTGTTGAGAACCCAATAACAAATAAGAGGAAGGCCCATCAATGAAACAAATGGGAAATGGGTAAAGCCCAAATAAGAGTGTCGTCAATGGATAAGGTGATCCGTGATATACCGCCGTACCCACCGTAATCTGAACACGAAATGATCGCGATTCAGTGAGCGTCGATTACCTACCTGCGCGTGATAGCCATTAAAGCGTACTCATCGAAGAACACTATGGGGGTTAAGGAGGAGGTGAATCGAACTAGCGTTGGAGTAGATCTGAAGCGGAGGAACAATTCTTTGATCTTAAACTTGCTACTCTTTTCCGAATGGTGATTTCGATGAGCTTGAGTGTTGAATCCATAGATCGAGCTAATTTAAGGTGCAATTTAGTATTTCTTTCAGTTGCAGATCTTATAGATAGTAGCTTGTCATGTAAGTAGGACTAATTTCTTCTGATTCTGACCTAGATTTGCAGCTCGAAATTGTTGGGGATTGAGTTCCTAGTTAAGGAAATTCTGGATACGAAGACGAAATCAAGTTGAAACCACATAGACCAGGAGAAAAGACTTGACTTAGTCTATCATAGAGTAGACAAGTTGTCGGTACAGGTAAACCCCAATTACTTAATCTGTCACGCTTAGAACACCTATTTAATGTATATAGCCATGTCAAAAACTTGCGTTTAGGAATTCTTTCAGAGATCCACACTTCTTTTTCCCATTCCACTCTCAGGTTGTGCTGTTGCAGGTTTTGGAAAGTCTCTTTTATGTCAAACTTGAACTTTCTAGTGTCATTTGTTCACCATTCTAATTGATCCTCAGCTTTCTAGTGAGCTTGAATTTTTGAAATTTCTTTTGACCTTGCTATAGGGAGTTCCCAGTTTTGTCCATTCCATGAGTCTGACTGAGTAGTATCCTTAGATTTACCATTTCAGTTTTGTGTCTTCTTAGATACATTTCTAGGTACGGGGACTGATTAGAATCTGTAATACAAATACTATATAGGTAAAATATTGCAACTGTTAAATATAACAGTTGTGTTATAATTATTACAAGATTTTTGCTGTGTGGTTTAATACAGATCTGTGTTCGATATATGTTTTAATAACGACAAATTTTGTATGAATAAAGTCATCTGTACAACAAAATTTTAAATGATATAACAGGAAAATAAGCACAATGATAGATTCCAATCCTTACATCTCAATGCCGGAGAGATGCCCTCCTGGCAGGGAAGTTCCGGGGAAGAAACACAGACGAGGACACAGCATCGAATATGGTATTCTATTCAGAGACAAAGATGAGGATCTTGCTTTGTTTAGTGAGATGCAAGAAAAGGAAAGAGATAGTTTCTTGCTTCAGTCATCTGATGATCTTGAAGATGCATTTTGTAAGTTTTTTTTTCTTACTGGCTGCACGTCGAGCTAGTTTTCTTAGATGTATTAGCTTAGATGATTTCATTAAACTGCGTCACCATGATCCTGAACTATTTTCTTTCTATCGTGGACATTTATTTTCAGCTACAAAACTGAAGCATTTTTCAGAGTTCACCATTCCTGTTCAAGGAGAGAGTAGCAGATTGCTGAATGCAGAGGAAGATAAAAATGACTATGACTGGTAGCTTTCATATCTTACGTGGATTGTTTCTTATTTTTCTTTCTGGTTTAATGTTACTAGAAATCTGTATAATACTGTCTTTCAGCCCAGTGGAGATCAATTATATTCGTCTTTTAATAACACTCAAAGAAGTTTGCTTCCCCAGCTTGTGGTCTATACAGTTTTTGTTGGCGTTACTGTAGTTTTGTCTATTATTTCCACTCATAATCTTACAAAGCTTATTGCATAATCAATGCAAGGTTGCTGACGCCTCCAGACACACCACTTTTTCCTTCATTGGATGATGTTCCACCATCAACTAATGTTGTGCGAAGAGGGAGACCGCAGAGTCAGATTTCCTTATCTAGATCGTCCACGGTACCCATCTATACGGGATTAAATATTATTCTATGTGTACAACTGTTGATCTCAAATCAGATTTTATTGCGCTCCCTAATTCAATATTCATAAATATGTGTAGATGGAGAAAAGCCGTCGTAGTAGTAAGGGGAGCGCAAGCCCAAACCGCTTAAGCACATCACCTCGAGCTGACAATATGCAGCAGATAAGGGGAAGGCCATCTTCAGCACGCCATGCTAGTCCAGCGTCTGGTCGACAATCAGTTACCCCAGTTAGGAGGATTTCTCCTACTCCTGGGAAACCCTCAGGACCTGTATCAAGATCTCCGACCCCAACTTCGCGAAGGATGAGCACTGGGTCAACTAATAAGGCATCACCAGCTGTCAGGGGAACTTCTCCTGTCAGTTCTAGTCGGGGCAACTCTCCTTCACCCAAAATAAATGTTTGGCAATCAAACATTCCTGGTTTCTCTTTGGAAGCACCACCAAATCTGCGAACTTCTTTGGGTGATCGACCTGCATCTTACGTAAGAGGCTCCTCACCTGCATCCAGAAATGGTAGGGATGCAGCCTCAACACGCAGCAGACAATCTGTTTCTCCGAGTGCTTCCAGAAGTGTCAGTTCATCTCACAGTCTTGAGCGTGATCGGTTTAGTTCTCACAGTAAAGGCTCAGTAGCATCATCTGGAGATGATGATCTTCCTTCTTTACAGTCTATTCCCGTAGGTGGCTCAGAGCGTGCAGTTTTAAAAAGAGCTAGCCTATCTCCAAATCGTAGAACTTCTAGGTCTTCAAAATTATTGTCACCTGGTTCAGCACCCAGAAGACCATTTGAGTCTGCTCTTCGTCAAATGGTACATATTAGGCAGCATGCCACATCTTTTTCCGTTTTAGTTTTTTTTCTGTTATTGCTAAAAAGTAGGAGTTCTCCGTGACTTACCTTTTCTAACATATATCCAGCATTATGCGAGAACGCATCATAGAAGATTGTTGTTTTTCTGTCTTATCTACCACAAAAATAGTTCGTCTCGTAGATCCATTTTGTTTTCCTTACGTTTTTCGTAGATTCCAAAGTCTCTTCTACCCTCGATTACAGATAGCGTAGATCAACTTCAATAGACATTCTGGTAGTTCCACCTCCTCGAATTTGCAGAGATATGTGAAAAATTGTTTATCATCTACGTTTTTCATGCAGGATCATCCTAAAAGCCATCACAGCATGTTTAGGCCTCTTGCTTCTAGCCTTCCTAGCACAGGCATTTACTCTGGGAAAGGTAGTTCGTCTTACCATCACATTATGCTAAGACATTCTACTGCAACAGTGGGGAGCAATTCAACTTCGAGCCCAATTACTGGGTTCATGTCAGATACTAAAGGGAGTGATCCAATCCCTGTATTCCAATCTGAAGTTGAGAATTTGGCTTACCCTAATAAACATGGAGAAAGTGCTGCTTTTGGCATGGTAGATTTATCCAATGAAGTTAGTAGAGATGAGAGTCATGAGAGTTCTATCAGTGATCAGCGTTATGATGTGGATGAAAGTGAAGTCATTGAATGCGAGTCTAGCGTGAATGAAGAGGCCAACCACCAAGTTTTTGATGTTGAAAACAGTTCGACTTATGGTAGTCTTCATGTAGGCGAAGACTTTTTAGAAGAGGTCTCTCTTGAAACTATGGAGGTTTGTAGTAGATGTGGTTCTCACTATCATGCCTCTGAAACAACTAGAAACGAGTTGAATATTTGTCCAGATTGCAGAGAGGAACACAATTTAGTGGAAACAGATTCCCCTGGAATAAGAGCTCTTAATGAAAATTCCTTAAAGCAGTCTCAGGGAATGTTTGATGAAAAGAAGTCATATGTTGAAAATATCCCTGTGACACATGTAATAGAATCACTGCCTGTTACTATAGCCGAAGCAGAAATTGTGGAGAAACGAGAAAACATCGAGCAGCATGATAATTCCAACGAGGCAGATCAATACCAGCTGCACGAGAGCTCTACTACCAGGGCTTCGGAAGAGCCGAATGTGGAATTGCTGAAACAGCAGGATGGAACTCAGTTTTACACTGGCTGTGGGCCACTGAATATAGGCACAAAAGATACTCAAACGCAGGTTTCTGGTAAGCATCATGAGGTGGAGATTGGTTCTCTAGAAATTGGAGACGCTCCTTTGCTCATAAAGAGATCGGTCAGTATGAAGTTACCTAATATTCAAGCCTACAACTCCAGTTGTTTTACTAGATCATATGAAAGTCTTTCTTATTCAAGAGATAGAAGTATTAGTCTTAGAAGCTCCACAGAAACTGCTTCTGCCAGAAACTGCTTCTGCATCTTCATCTTGGGATTATGGTTCCTCTATAAGGAAGGGAAGCCATGCACGACAACAAAGCGGGAGTACACTTGACATGGAGACTCATAGGTATGATACCAGCTCCAAGTCCCCTGAGCACCATGTCATCTTCATCTGGCGTGTCAGGCCATGTCTTCCAGGTTCTAAATCACATGCCAAAGGACAATATTGAAGTGTGTGCTGCCCAAATGACATGTACACATGATGAAAATGATCAAGAATCTTATCCTGAACTCCAAGACTCGAAATGTAAAGACACCAACGTGATGAATTCTGATTTTGGTGAAAGCACTGGATCAATTGGTATTTCTACCAATGCAGTTGGTTCTCTAGTAGAACATAATCCCATGATAATTGATTATGAATTGTCTGAAAATGGAAATGATGTAGCCAATACTATGATAACCAAAGTGAGGACAGGAGAATCACCGGCTCATGTGAGGAGCACATCAGGATTAGGAGCATCACCTGTCACTGATGACTGTTCTCTCTATGAGCAGTCTAGGCTACAAGAAAAGGATGGAAATGATTCTCCTCGTTATTGTTCATCACCTGTGACAACCTCAGAAATAGAAGCCGAAAGTTGTGAACCCGAATTACCTAGTTTAGGGGTTCGTGAAGAAATTCTAGAGGCAGAGTGCTGTCTAAACGCAGTGGATGACTGCTCAGAGAAGTGTACACAGGCTTCTGTAGACCACCACAATTCCCTGGCTCCCTGTAAACGAAACTTCAGGTATTAACCCATTTTTTAATCTAAATTTGCCTCTACTGGTGCTTTTTCTATTGTTTGTTATGGTGTTGTACATTTTTTGCTTACAACCTTGCTAAGTTTAGACATGTTTTTTTTCTTCTCTGAAGATGAGTCAACCGTACTTGTGGAGTGTGAAGGTAGAAAAGAGCCTAAGAGCCTCACACTTGAAGAAGCCACTGATACAATACTCTTCTGCAGCTCCATTGTTTATGATTTAGTTAACCAGGCTGCAACATTAGCAGCAGATAAAGAAAAAGATGTGCCAGCGGAAGAAGAAAGGTTGCGTCCAACAGTGACAGTCCTTGGAAAGTCGAATGCGAACAGTAGTTATGCACACGCCGGTGGAAACAAAGGCGAAGAAACAGAGTTCAAAATCCGCAAAAGCGAGTCGGAAGCAAACGCAAACAGAGGAGAAAACAGATGTGTATATAGAAAATGATGAAAATGCAGGTGAAACAGTAATGATAGGTAACGTTGGAGTTCCTCCAAGTAAACGAGAGAATCTGAAACCTCCTCCTAAGTTGGAGTCCAAGTGCAATTGCTCGATAATGTGATACGACCCACTCTCTGACTTGTTTTTACTAGTATAATCTTATGTTGTTTGTTCATAGTGTTTGTGATTGGTTATTTTTTGTGGTTGTTTGGTCTGATTTAGAGTATTTAGTAGTATATATGTTTGTTGCAGCTAATTTGTGAGAGGAACATAAACCTGATTTCGGTTGCCAGTTAGTGGCATGAATTGTAAAGTTTTTGTTTTGATTTGATTATATTGACGTGTATCAATAAATTTTTATGTTCTAAAATTTCCTTTACAATTTCTTTGAACGTTGAGATTTTAAGATTATA